>WOXC01004495.1:0-260000 GCA_011680675.1 Gymnobelideus leadbeateri
TGGTAAATCAAGGGACTGGAAACACAGATGGGAAGTCACAGACTCCACAGATAATAAGTCTGATGTTAAAGCAAGAGCTCAATTGTACCCCCAAACCCCATTCTTACTCTCTTCATTTTACTAGGCCACCAAAGATGGGTAGGTAAAGCAGAAAACACTAAATCATACTACAGTTCTGAATTTCACCAGGCACACCAGCTCAAAGGCACTAAAGGAAAACAGATGTTTGAATTTTAGACAAGTAGAGAGAAAAGATGCCTTGGCAACATAGTATAATTAATGACTGCTTGGTCTAGCTTATATAATTCAAGTAGGTTGTTTTTTTTTTTTTACACATATGTACTAATCTTCAAAGTAAGGGAATTATCTACATGTCAATGCAGAAAATCTAAAATCTGCTCTAACCTATGCCTCCCCTTGCCTTTTTTATTGTAAACGACCTCACACTCACAACTCTGCCAATGTACCTCAGTTCTGATAAGCTGCTCCCTCTGCTACTCCAGTCCTGGGCCTCTCTCAAGCAAATAGAGTGGGATTCTTTGGTGGCTGTGCAACACAGACAAATGTCCGTTAGAATGAGCAATGACTGAACAAGGACTGTGTCCAAAAGGTGATGAAAAAATAAGCATCATGTTAACTCCTTCTAAACTGCTTCAAAATAAGTTTAGAACCTGCCATGTGGCTTACCGATTCTTTCAATCAATAAATACTATATAGCATTTTCATAATCCTGTATGCTAAGAAATAAAAGTTAGGCTTCATAAGATTAAAATATGCTTTTCTTTCTTCCCTCCTTTCCTTTTACCCACGTATCAACACTGAAAGTATTACTGACCCCATCTAGGCATCACTCCATAGCTTGGCCCTATTCACTGACTTATCTGTAGGACCTGCACTGATTTTCTATGCCATCAATTCTCTGGCAATCTGGTTTTGGTTTTGATCACAAGGAATCACAAGTAACTTACTCTTACAGAATGAAATAGCTATTTGTCCTCAGTCTCTGAAATTTGCAGAATCACAGTTTCCAAGTCAGAAGAGAGGTCCAACCCAAACCTCTACAACATTTGTAACAAATGGTTGAGACTCTGGTAGATGACCTCCAGTGACAGGGAACCCACAACCCCCCAAAATAGCGTGTTCCATTTCTGAATAGCTGATTGTTAGAAAGCTTTCAGTTACAATGAGTTGAAATCTGAAACTGATAAACACTGCTCCTAAGTCTGCTTTTTTAGATCAAGCACGATAGAACTAACTCCTCTTCCACTTCAGTCACTTGAAGACAGTAGTCACATTCCTCCATATTTTTTCTTTTCCAGGGCAAACTCTTCCATTCTTTCAAAAGATCTGCATATGGTGTGGCCTCCAAGGCTTTCGCCATCCTAATGTTCTTCCTGATATACTGTCCTTCCTAATATATGGCATCTTGGACTGAACATAATATCTGAGATGTCATCTCATGAAGGCAAATCCAGTGGGACTAACACCCAGCTCAGCTTGGATACAATATTTCTAGTAATGAAACCTAAGATCACACAATCTTTTTGATCATCTTGTCACAATAGCTACTCGCACTGATCTCAAACTCCACTAGACAGCCTAGATCTTTTCTAATAGGTCTAACCTGTTTCATAACTCTCATGAAGTTGATTCCTGACTACTTTTGTGGGACTTTCCACTTATCTTTATTAAATTTGGTTTTATTGAAGGTGGACCATCATTCAAGCCTATGGAGAATTTTTTGGGTCCTGACTACTGATCACATGTTAACTAGATTCCCAATTTTTTCTCATCTACAAATGGGATAAACATATCATGTAGCCTTCATCCAAATCAGGGATAAGTCTTTAGAAGAGAAAAGCAATACTCCATTAGCTACTTCAAACCGAGGTGATATGGATCCATTAATAACAATTCTCTGTACTTGGTCATTCAACCAGTTCACAATCAACCACATTGTATTATCACTTACTCATATCTCTCCGTATTGTAAACAAAAACACTATAAAACACAAATGCTTCTAAAAAAATATCATTGGGTGTTTTTTTTTTCTTTGCAATCATGTAAAACATTTCCATATTAGTCATTTTGTACAAGACTTGAATGAAAGAAAATGAAAAATAGAATACTTCAGTCTGTATTCAAATAATACCAGTTCCTTCTCTGGATGGGGACGGTATGCTTCATCATTAGTTTTTTGGGATTGTCAGTACTGCTGAGAAAAGCTAAGTAATTCATAGTTCTTCATCAAGTAATATTGCTATTATTGTGTACAACATTCTCCTGGTTCTGTTCAGTTCATCTAAGCCTTTCCAGGTTTGTCTTAAACTATCCGACTTGTCATTTCTTAAAGCACAATAATATTCTACTACTACAGCTTGTTTGGTCATTCCCCAATTGACGGGCATCCCGTTCCCATTCTTAGTCACTACAAAAAGAGTTACTATTTAATAAATACCAAATGCTTTTTTGAAATTAAGATATATAATGCTGACAAGCACTCTCCTGATCTAGTAGGCTAATAACCCTGGCCAAACCTGTCCTTGATGAAGCTACCCTAGATCTCAGTGAATATCACTACCCTTCCTAAATATCTACAAATGATTCCGTTAATAAATACATTATAAAATTTTTCTATGAATCAAAAGTGAAGCTCACTAAAGTTTAAAGACTACCCTCCTTTTCCAATTTTTGAAAATTGGGGCACTCTAGAACCACAGCAACTCTATCACTTTCCTCAACTTTGCAACTAAATAAGAGAAATTCTATGATGACAATCATCGGTTTTTTAACCTTCAATCTTGGCCTCAGGACTTGAGCTCATTAAGCATAACTAGTTGCTTTCTTACCCCCTCCTCACTAATCTTCAGTTTCAACTCCCCGTTGAAGCAAAAATGTATCAGTTCCAGCCCAAAGATTATTCTTCTTGACAGTTGATTATCCTTGTCCAATCTACTCCAAACAATAATCCTATTCACTCTTTAATATTTCTTTTGCCCCAACACAGTTTTGTTTTGTTTTTTTTTAAAGAAAAATGGAACAATACCTCCTCCCCCTTTCACTGTTAGCCTCAGCTCATTCTGAACTTTACTGACACTGTTTTTGGAAGGCTAGGTTAAATTTTTATAACTTTAGCTTTAGTTACCTGCCCTTGAATCGATCACTCATACACTTTTTTTTTAAACCCTAGCTAGGTGAAGATTCTCTCTATATATAGTTTCTCTGGACAATTCCTCCTTTTCTTTTTTGTATTTGTATATTAAGAATATCAGATTTCAGTGGTCCTTTCCTTGTAAGTGTACAACCTTTACAGAATTTTAGCAAAGGAGAGCTTACCTATCATTTCTCTGAACTGTTTGAAATTCATTCTCAGAACTAGGGCAGGTGAAAAGTTATGCCTAAATTTCCTCTTTTTTTTTCCCCAATGCTTTATTAACTTCTGGTTTCTTCATTCATTTCTGCCAGTTTTTATGTTACAAATTTTCTCCCCATTTTTCCCCTACCCATCTCCCCAAAATAGCAGTCCCCCAGGATATCCCCTCCTCTTACTTCCCAATTACATGTAAAATGGTATTAATAATAACATATATATATATATGAACATTTGGTTTTAAAACTTTTGAATTCCAAATTCATTCCCTTCTTCCCTTGTCACCCACCCTTACTGGAAAGATAAGCAATTCAATATAGGTTGTACATGTGTAGCTAATGCAAAACATTACCACAGTAGATATATTGTAGAAGACTGATTATATTTCCCTCCCACCTCCCACTTGTTCTATTGTCTACTTTGGTCCTGTCGTTTTTCAAAAGTGTGTGCTTCCAACCTCCCTCCCTTTCATCATTCCCCTTTCTTGTCCCCTTTCCCGCTACTCTCCTGTAGGGTGTGATACCCTATTTCCTGTGTATGTCATTCCCTCCCTGAGCCAAATTCAATGAGTATAAGGTTGACCCATTCCCTTATGCCTTCCTGTTTTTCCCCTCCATTGTACCCATAAATTTCCTCTTTTTCTACTGTGAACTCTTAAGATGGAGAATCACTTCTTCCCAAGGTTCTCATTACATTTAGTTTGGCAATCAGTTACTTCTTATTGCTAAGAAGATCTAAAATAGCAATTCCTTCTTCTACCTTTTGAAAAATTAAATTATCACTATTGTAGTTCAATTGTGTCCAACTCTGTGACCCCATTTGAGGTTTTGTTGGCAAAGATACCAGAGCTGTTTGCCCTTTCCTTCTCCAGCTCCTTTTACAGAGGAATTGAGGCAAATAGGGTTAAGTGACTTGCCTAGGGTCACACAGCTAGTAAGTGTCTGAGGCTGGATTTGAACTCAAGGAGAGATGTCTTCCTGACTCTAGACCCAGTGCTCTATCCACTGTGTGATCTAGCTGCCCAAAATTATCATTAAGGAAAACCAAGAATTTATCAGCAGCTCTGGATAGATATCTGGATAGCTGAAGTATCCCAAAAGCCTCTATGCCATATAAATGCTTCCTGAGCTCCCTTCCTTATCTATATCCTTCTTTTTGCCAATATATAAATGTCTTGCTCAGCAGATTACCAGCCTCCTCCCTATCTGCTTGTTTCTTTTTCTTCTAACTAGTACTAAATAACTGTTCTGTTGAAAGAACCCATGAATTCATATCATTATTCTCTCAAGTGCTAGAAGATGCTTATTGCTCAAAAGAAAGCTGTCATATTTATCCCCTACAAGAAGGGCCTCCCACACACTAGAACTATGAAGCTTCAGTAGTCCTTCCTTTCTTCACTGTCACATTATTTCACCCTTCAATGTCTTAACATAGATTCCAGTTCCCCATTTTGAGACCTTTTGCCCCCTTCATCTTTCTCTGTTAGTCAGTCCACCCATTTTCAGAGGCATCACAGCAAGCTAAATGGCAACATTCTGAGTATCTTTTTGGTTCTCTAAAATCCCACAAAATTGATACCAGCTCAGGGCATCTCTGAAGGATGTTCCTTCAAAAGTAGCTTTGGGCAGACAGAGAAGGAGGGAAAGGAGCCCTTTCAAATTCAAAGTTGACTCTTGAGAAAGTAACTTCAGTGATTCAACTCTTTTTTTGATCCAGAACCTTCCAAGATGCCCAAGCTCAGAAGGCCAGCTGGACAGTCTTTCTCATGATCCTTGCACCTGAGAGTAACCTCATGGGTCTGAGTCTTCATCTGAAAAGCTGCCAACCAAATCCAAGGAGTATGTATGTAAAGGGGTGGTCTTGAGTTATCTATTGCATATGGCTTCATGTCTGTGCCATCCTTCTGCTTCTGTAGGTTCAGGGATATTCTTGGTGTTCTATGGATCTAGTCCATCAGTTTTCTGGCTTTTATTCACTACTCACCGACAGAGAGTATCTCCTAAGTATCTGAGATTTCCACTTAACTCCCCAAAGGAGTAAGTGGAAAGGGAAAAAAATTACCACCTTATAAGGCTGATGGCTCTAAATGCCACTTTCTAACCTTTAACCAGATTCATTTCTTGCTATTACCGTTGTGCTCCCTAAAACTAAACACATCTAAGACTGAGCATGGGATTTCTCTCCCATGTCACCTTGGAATCGGGCATCATGATTAACCAATCTTTCTTTGTTCTTCACTTATGGTCCAATTTCACATTTTGTCAATCTGATCCTGCTTCCCAGTCCTACTGCCTTAATTCAAGTTTTAATTATTTTACACCCGAATTCTAGGAAAAAGTTATCTGTCAGTTTCCTCTTCTCTAGTCTTCTTAAATTACGATAGCTCTCGCTTATCTAGCTTAGCACAACAGCCTAACAAACCTGCAACCAAAGGAAGCCAGAAAGGGTCCCATTCCAAGTCCTCAGTAGTATGGATGGAGGGATATAGTCACTGTGCTCATGGCCAGAATAATTCTGATGGCCTTACTGGGAACTCTGTACTAGTTTCTAAATTCCTCAAGTCAAACAGACTTCAAGAAACTCCACCAAATGGATCATCCTACACTCATTTGACTCTAACTGCCCCTTTCCTGCCAAACATACTTGCTTAAATCCCTCATACTGACTGGCAACTCCTGGTCACTGAAGATTCTATACCCCTGTTCCATATCCTCCCATTTAGAAAGTATATGTTAAGCAGAAAGGAAAGCTATGGGAGTATGAAACTATTTGCAATACTTAATCACAAAATTATGGAAACACTTGTGAACAATATTAAAATTTTCATAGAGGAATTTGACTTACCTTCAAATCTGAATTTGCTGCAAGCTTCTGCCCAATTAAAGCTGCATTTCCTCCAACATAGTGCTGCAAAATAATTCATCTCTACTTGTTAAACTGTTTTATGTTAATAATTTTTACCAAGTTTCCCTTTTAAAAGGTGTCAGTAACTTGCAGGGAGGAGGTACTGGGGAGGGAGTCAACCAGACCTTCCTGAGTTAGACTCTTTCCTAGAAAAGCAGCTCTGATCCTGAATCTATCACGCCACCCAGGCTGATCCATGAAGTGTCTTGATCACAGAATTAAGCAAGTTGCCTTGAATCGCTGGACTAGGAGAAACCCTGTACAACATGAATTTTTCCCTCACAGCCTTGAAAACTAGCATTGTCCAGGTTCTTTGGCAACATCCTTGGTGGTACCCTTTGCTGCCCCTTTCTTGTCCCACTTTAGAAGCATTAGGCCAGACCACAGTGAAAGGGAGGTTGGTGGGCTTCCCTAGTGCAGAGGTATTAGTGCCAACTCCAAAGCATGGGGTCTGAGGGGCTGTCCTAGCTTGTCCACAGTAAGAGGATTCAGTCCTCTATCCTGATACCATTACATTTCTATCCAGTCCTCACTTCTCTGGGGTCTCCAGGAAACCATGGGCCTTCCTCTCTGGGTCTTTCCTTAAACATGCCAAATAAAAGAACCTACTGTTAGTACTGACTGACATGTCCAACTTATTTATGAAACTCTTACAGTCCCAGGATCAGACCCTTAACATTAACCCTTAACAGGGAAATTATAATCTTGACAAATGTGTGGAGGCAAAAAACCTGGGTTCAGATCCCACTCTGATGCTTATTACCCATTTAACTCCTCTAGATTTCAGTTTCCTCATCTATAAAATGAGACTGGAAAAGAAAGCCTCTGAGGTGTCTTTTGGCTCTAGATCTATGACCTTATGAGGATGGACCGGAGAGAATGAGAGCAGGAAGACAAATCAGGAATGCACTGCACATTTCAGGTATGAAGTTAAAGGCCTGAACTAGAGCAATGGCTGTGAGTGGGGAGTGGGGACAGATGTGAGGAATGGCATCTGCAGAACTGAAAAGATGTGACAATCAGTGGGATGTGAGAAGAGAAGGAAGGTGAGGATGTGAGGAAAGATGGTGGCACCTTCCGAAGAAGGTAGAAGAGTACAGAGAAGCAGTGTGGGGGCAAAATAATAAGCTCTATTTTGGGTATGTTGAGTTTAAGATGTCTATGGGAAATCAAGGTGGAAATCCATCAAGAAGCTGATGAGAGGAGCCAGGAGAGACTGAAAGGTTAGCATCTGTATAGAAAAAATACTTGATCCCATGGGGGCTTCTAATATCACCAAGAAAGAGATTTAGAAAGAAGAGGCCTTAGGACAGCTACCAGTCATCATTACTTTGAGGACAGGACACAGATGATGATCTAACAAACAAGACTAAGAGGGTACTAGCTGACAACTGGAAAATCAGGAGAGAACAGTGTCACAAAAACTGAAGTGAAGGCAATGAGTACAGACAGTGGAAAAGGACGACTCTAGGAATATAGTTTAAGGAGATGTCAGGGTCAAGTGAAGGGATTTTTTATTAAAAAAAAAAATGTTTGTCGTTATTCTGAGAGGCAGCATGGCATGGTGGATAGTGTACTGGACTTGTAGTAAGAAAGACCTGAATTCAAATCCAACCAGACACAAGCTGTATGACCCTGTGTACTCTAAGCCTCTGTTTCCTTATCTATAAAATGAAAGGTGGTTCGGTTAAAATAAGATAAACTGAGGCACAAAGTTCAGAGCTCTAGACTAGGTCCTTGGTTTACCTAGGTGAAATAAGGCACAAGCCTTGCTCTCGAGACAAGTACACAAACAGTATTTGCATGAGGCAAAGTGTGCAAAATAGATGTCCTGATCAAGTGCTATGAGAAATCTAAGCAGTGAGATTATCCAGGAAGGCCTCATGAAAGGGTTGGTTTTGGAGTTGGGCCTTCAAAGGAAGGACTCTGACAAGTAGAAGGAGGTTGAGCCAACTGCAACACAGGGGGTCAGTCTGAACAAAGGCTTGGAAAAGGGAAAGGAATGAAGAATGAAGGACAGTAAAGAGTCCATCTTGGTTTCAACACAGTCAAATATGGCTCATTTTTGAAGGACTACTATAAAAAGAGGTCAGAAAAATTGGCTGAACTGCGATGATGGAGAAGCTTTAATGCTAGGCTAAGTACATTTATTTCATTTGGTAGACAGTGGGAAGATACAGCATCAGGAGATAATGCTGTTGTTTAATTGTAAACTAGAGTATTTGTCAGGGTTATTGTAAAGGGCAGTTTTTCTGGCTGAGGACAGTTGGAATAAATGATCTCTACTGTCACACCTAATTCTTGGTACTCTCTAAGCCTAGAGCTGTGCTATAGGAAGAAAATGACAGCAGCAGTAGTGAGGACAAATTGAAGAAGATACTGGAACCAGAGGTACCAGTTAGGAAGTATTATAAAAGTCTAGGCAAGAAATGAAGGTTGAACTAAGGTAGTGGCTGTGGAAATGAAAGAGTAAATGGAAATACAGTATTATAGATTTAACAAGTGATTTGACATTGGAGGGTAAATGAATAATCAAAAATGTCTTCAAGGTTTTAAGTATGGGCCACTGAAAGAATGTTGATACACTATATATCAACAGAAGTACAGAAGTTAGGGAGAACAAATTTAATGGTAGGGGGGACATGTGATTTCACGTTTGGATGATCCACATCAAGTCTGACATCTGAAAAACATTAAGGTGGAAGCAATCTAGCAGACACCTGGAAATGAAGGCCTGGAACTGAGGAGAGCTTGAAAACAGATCATTTTGGGAGTTATCTTTAGAGAGGTAACAACAGAAGTCTATTATTTAGCTTTCTATCTTCCAAGTTGACCAAGTCCACATCCTCCAAATTATTTCCTCACAGTGAAATGAATTTAAAGATCCTTGGGGGTAGGGACTGTTATGTTTTTATTTTATTTTTATCTCTAGTACCTAGAACAATGTTGTACATATACTACAACTTTTAAGTACTTGTTGCATAGAACTGAACAGGTACTTTAAAAAAATTATTCTAAACGTAATAATAGTAGGAAGCTTGTATGGAGTACCTGCTATGTGCTTAGGCACTGTACGAAGCACTTTACAAAAATTATTTTATTTAATTCTAATAACCATCAAAAATAATAACCAAATATTCATAGGTGATAAAGAATAAAATCTTACATAAAACCCTTATTCATTTCACTCACCCTCTGCATTACTCCTTTCTACCAAGTTTTAATCAGATATGGAGTAATCAGGAAAAAAAACCAAAACCATCTTTTAAAGGTAGAATTCTTCCCCTTTCTTGTCACACCTCCCTTTGCCAGGCAGCCTGGTGAAACTTGTGGACCCTACCTCAGAATAATGTTTTAAAACATATAAAACACAAAGGATTACAAAGGAAAACAATTATACTGGTATGTGTGCATCTATCTATCTCTATCTACATAGATATAGATATCTATCAAAATATTTTATATATGGTTATCAAACAATTTTTATAGTTATGGATATACAACTGATATATAGTTACCAAAATATTTTTAAAAACAAGTTCATAGACTGTAAGCTAAGATTCTCTGTTATAGAGGATTTTAAAATCACAAAAATTAGCAGTGGATGATACAGATTCAAAATGGGAGCAAGGATTTCCTAACCCGTGTATCTATTTAAAATTTTTGATTTAGAAGGGGACTAAAGAAAGCACCTAGTCACACACCTTCACTGAAGCCCAGAAAAATCACGTGCTTTGTCCTGGGTCACACAAGTTAGTGGAGGGAAGGGGAACTAGAACTCTAGCCACTATACTATTTTCCTACTACTCCCACCATTAACTAAGTATACAAGCCTCCATTTGACATGATTAGCTTTTGAAATGACAGTGACCATGGGAGGATACAAAAAAGGGGGGAGGGGGACGCTAGGGGGAAATCATATAATTAAAAAATATGAAGTCAAATTGATAAAGTGAGCAACAGTATGGTGTCAGCATTAGCCATCAGGAAACCAGAAATTAGACTAAAGGATCTCTAAGTTAATTTTCAGCTCTCATGTTTTATTATTTAATAAGGAGCTTGCCCTAGCTTCAGAGAAAATCTGACACAAACAATTTTTTTTTATTTTTTATTTTTTTTAAGCAATTGGGGTTAAGTAACTTGCTCAAGGTTACACGGCTAGTCATTATTTATGTGTGGGTACTCATTTTCTGAGGCCGGATCTGATCTCGGGTCATCCCGACTCCGAGGCCAGCCCTCTTACTCACTGCGCCACCTAGCCGCCCCTTTAGGGCAATTGGGGTTAAGTAACTTGCCCAAGGTTACACGGCTAGGTTTTTGTTTGTGTGGGTTAAGTGTCTGAGGCCGGATCCGAACTCAGGTCCTTCTGACTCCAGGGCCAGCGCTCTACTCACTGCGCCACCTAGCCGCCCCAAACAATTTTTTTTTTTAACAAAAGGTAAGATGACTTTCACAAAAAAGCAAATTCCCAAGATGCCAGGACAGTAACATACCCTTTCTTTTATGAAGAGAAATACATATTGCTTCTGAAGGCACCAAACAAATGACAAACTTCTATCTACCCCCTAATCACACCAAGAGGCTCTTGTCCAAAGATTTCACAAGGGGAAAAACCCCTTGAAAAACAAGAAAATAAAAGATTGTGGGATCTAGAGCTGGAAAGGTCTAGAGATTATTGGGCCTCTTTAATTTTTCATGTAGAAACTGAGGCCAAAGGAGGTGATGTGAGTCACAGATGTTCACAAACCAGGAGTGGCTGAGGCAGGATCTGAATGTAGCCTAGGGCCATGTGGCATGACTCTATCCCTAAATACTCAGCTCTCACTCCTCTCCTAGTTTCTGGGAGGGGCATACAACTACAGAGTCACAAGGAGCAGAGCATACACCTTAAAAGTGGTCTTATTCCTGAAGGAGAAGGCTCCATGGAGTCAACTTTATATAAAAAGAGACTTCTATAAGCTGTTGTCAGTTACAATAAAACAAGGTCAGAAGGGGTTAGAAACCAAGTTTTGGTACCATGTGTACCTGGTGGAATTTAATAGATGAGCCAGAAGTCTAACAATACATATCTTTTTTTAATTTTTGTTTTGTTTTTTGCTTTTTTTGGAGGGCAATTGGGGTTAAGTAACTTGCCCAAGGTCACACAGTTAGGTTTTTGTTTGTGTGTGTGTTAAATGTCTGAGGCCAGATCCGAACTCAGGTCCTCCTGACTCCAGGGCTGGCACTCTACTCACTGCGCCACCTAGCCACCCCTGATACATATCTTTAAAATAGAAATCTAATGAGTGATAGATTATGATGCTGAATCAGGAAAGTCAATGGAAAGAGAGCAATGGGATTTCTAGGAGATACAGGCATATAGCTTCAAACTGGATTCCTTACAAGTGTATCAAGTATTACAAATAAGTCCTGAGATCAAGAGACACGAGGCATCTTTCTAGTACTAAGCTGCAAGGGACCATTCACCCAAACAACCCAAAGGAGGGACAGACCTGGGCTCCTGGGAGAGCGGATGCCATCTGGGAGATGTTGTGAAAAGCCTCCTCATCACTGAAGAAGCGCTCAGCAGCTGCTCCCTTGACCATGAAATGAATGAAGGCTTCTTTCAGATCTTCCCTTGAATGTAAGACACTATGATCTTCCCCATTACCAGGACTGAGGCCAAGTGCTTGTAAGAGTTTCACTCCTGAAAGGACTACATCCACACAGGCATTGACTCTGAGAAAAGGAAGAAAAAGATGTTGCAAAAAGAACTGTAATACCTAATACTTGAAAGTTTTACAAAAGGGAAGCATTTTAAAAGTCTCTTTCTTATACTTAAAAGATCTGAAAAGGATCAGACCTTTAGATTTTATTTATAGTACATATATAGCCACGTATTTGTAACCAGGAAGATAATACTTTCCCTCAGCATTCACTCTATGTCTCCAAAATCATAAATCTCCTTGCTGCCCTAGAAAACTTATTGTCCCCCCAATCATATCTGGTGACTGCCTCTCCCAGGCCGCTTTTTAGGAAAGCACTGTGACGCACCTCACTCCTATCCCTTAGTTTCCCTGGCTTCCTAAAAAACTCAACATCACTTTTTATAGATTAAAAAGCTGAGTTAAGCAATCTATACGAGGTTGGACAATTATTGAGATTCACAACCAAAACTCAGTCTTCTACTTAAGCCCAAGACTCTTTTCAATATAACATGTTGCCTCTCCCCAAACCCACCATTTTGATGAATTTCTGTATTCTCAGCACATCTGGTGGCAAAGCTTAAACCCTCTATACTGCTCTCATATTAGGGGGCTCCAATATCCATACTGATCTCCTCGGTGACCACCACCTACGTCTTCACTCTAGCTCAACTACACAGAGCCAGTATGTGCCAGAAGGACTTGAACCCAGGTCTTCCTGACTCCAAGGCCAGCTCTTTCCACTACACCACAGCTGCTTTGTCAAAGCAGGACAGGCCCAACCAAATCTTAAAAAAAAAAAAAAGCTCTTCTGAAACATTTTACAATATTTCTACAATACCTGACAAAACCTAACAGGCTAATTTCACAATGTAACCCTACCACAGGAAACTGGTTTCTCATATGTATATAATTCAACAATTAAGGTAAACACTAGGAATGAAAAAAATGAAAAAAAAAAAGAGTCCCCACCCTCAAGGAGCTTTAATTTCAATTTAACTGAGTGGGAATTAGTTGCATGTGACATTTATCCACATAGGACAGAATAGGGGAAACTGTTGAGGAGAAAAGCTCACCAGATCAGTCACCAGATCTAGCTTCTTCATTTTACAGATAAAACAAATTCAGGAGGTGAGTAACTTGGCCAACATCACAAAGTCTGTCAGATTTTGGATCTGAACTCGCACCCTGATTCCAAATCTAGAGCCCTTCATACTGTGCAGCCCTGCCTCTTCTGTCATTTCTTTTTCAAATTACTCAAAATAACAAGAACCTACACGTGATGGCAATTTTCATGCTGACCCAGGAATCAGTGGCAGCCAAACAAGCCTATGCTAACAAGCTTGGAGTGGTTGAGAGAAGTCCTGGATTCATATTCTGCACGGCATCCTAGTTGTGTTGATGGAAACCCATGTAACCTCTGATTAAATTACAATTAACTGCAGATCAAAGAGGGATGCATAGTAGGTAACAGATGCAAATACTTCTCCCCACCTTACTCTTCTAAAAAATACAAAGCACTTTCCTTACAATTTGAAGAATGACATTTCTTTACAAAAAAACTGAGGTGCAAAGAGCTTAAGTATCAGTCAAGATTTAAAGTTGGATCTCCAGACTCAAAAGGACTGATGTGGGAGGATATGTTGAGATAAAGCAGGTCGGAAGTGAAGGACAGGGTTTCAAAAGTTTTTATTTCCTCACCAGTAAGTATTCCAAAGACACTTTTGAATGATACCCGGCATGGGAGCTATAATTTCTAACACTTGAGGCCAGCTCAGTAATTCTGTCTAGGAGGCACTTTACTTAGGTGTCTAGAAGCAGATTCAAAGTAAATATTAAAACTATGACCCTAACCCACTTCAGTTATGACAGTTAAACTTTCACAAGTCTATATAAAAGATTTCTGAATGTCAAGGTACCATACAACACAGACAGTGGTATGACTGAAGGATGGGAAATTGCGTCTGCAAATGAAATGCAAAAAGGCTTTCCCTGTCACATTAGTGTGGGAGGCAAGTAGTAAATTTTAACAGGATTTTAAAGAATCACAGAATTTTCAAGCTGGAAGAAATTTCAATGGCTTGTACCCAAAAGAAATTCTTATTACTTCCTTACTACAACATTGTTCCTACTTCATTTTCAAAGAGGTCCTGACTTGTAGGTGAATTGGATTTAAGTGAAGCAGAGTTGTACAAAGTGGTCAGTCTCTCTTCCAGAGTAACAGAAAGTCAGTGGCAAGATAAAAGTTAGGACTGGCACTAGGGTGCAGTGGATGACCTTGGTATCTTTGATGTTCGACCAAGTGAGTTCCACAGCACATGCTTCAGCTGACTTCACAGCCTGGGAACAAATCGGTCTCAACCACCCATTCTGCCAGGGGAAGTCTTCACATGCTTGCGATAGACACTGCCCTAACTCAGCAGTGGGTTTGTGGCCCATCAACCTGATTTAACCTGTCTGTTTACTGGGTATGGCCATTGCCCATGCTTCTGGGAGCCATAGGTGAGAGCTGGCTGGAGGTGACACCAGAAGTGTGCGAGCAGGCCCAGCAGCCCTCCCCTCTGAGATGCCAGTCCGCCCCCAACACCCCATCACCCATACACTACAACATTACCCAACAACTCATTTCATTTTTCTGAAAGCCTCTAATGAGCCATTCCACTTTTGGACAGCTCTAATTGGTAGGATAATTTTTCTACTGACAGTCTAAAGACTAAACTTTGCCTCATAATTTCCATCCATTGTCAAATTGTTAATTCCTTTTCTACATGGTTTCCCCTCCAAACTGAAGGCAACTGTTTGTTCTCTGTGTCTCTGATCCCCAGACTATAGGCCCGGCTAGGTGACATGGATTCAAGTCCCTTTACCAGCTCTGAGGGGCTCTTCTGCGGGCTCACTCCATCTTACCAATGTCCTTTAATTAGGAGCCCAGAACGGCCCACAATCCTGGGGCAGCCTTAGGGGGCAAAGTTATGCCTCTTTAATGAAGCCCAGGCCCTACTGCACCGTCCTGCTGACTCATTTTGAGTCTGTCACAAGCCCCTGGTCTTCTTTCAAACTGTCATCTACCTCATTCCCCCCACCCCCTCCCCGGCCGGGGACCTGTCAAGGTGATTTCTTACACTTCTAAGTGTTTCTCTCCCTTTTAGGGAAAGACAGAGAAATTTACTTTTATCTTCCTTAAAATGAAGCCTATCCTTTGGGAGGCGCTCAGGATCACAGGCAACCCCCCCAAACCAAAGAAGCGCAGCTGGCACAGGACCTGCCCACAGGGCGCACCCCCACACAACCTCCCCACCACGCCCCCCGCCACAACCTCTCTCACACACTCATGGAGGGACTAGTGACACCCCCTTCGGGGAACCGGGGCTGGGGGGGAGATGGAGGAGGAGCGCTTCCTGCATCCCCCACCTTCCCCTAACCCGGAAGGCTGGGGAGGGGGCGGCGATGGCCGGCGGGCGTCCTCAGGCCCGTGCCCCCCTCAAACAAGGGAGTGTGCCCCTCCCCGCCGCACTCACCCCACGGCCACGCGGCTCCATGGCCGCGTGGGGCGCACGATGAGCTCCTCCCAGGCCGCCGCCAGCAGGCCCTCGGCAGAGGTAGCCCCGGGCGACGGCGCCCAGGGCACGGGGCCCCAGAGCGCCCGCAGTGCCGAGCCAGGCAGCTCGGGCTGCAGCAGCAGCACGCAGCCCACGGCCAGCGCCAGGAAGCCCGCGCACGCCGGCCCGCTCCACACAGCCATGACGGCAGCGGCCGCGCACGGCGCTCCTCAGTCAGGCTGGCGGCCCGGAGCGGCGCTTCCGCATCCTGCCGGCGCGCCTCATACGTCGTCGCGCTCTGCGTCATCACGTACGCCACGTCAGCGTCCAGGGCCTCCGCCCCCGCGCGCCCCCTCGTGGCCGCCGTCTGCCGTGGTTCTGCCGGCTCCGGAGGGAGGAAGGTCGGCTTGGAATCCTCTTCTCCTCGGGCCAGCCTGGCCGCGTCCCTCGCAGCCTACCTCTCCACAGCTCTAAAACGGGCCCCCTGAAACGGCAGCCGTAGCATCCCAGCTGGCCAGCGGGCGCAGATGAGGGAACGGAGGCCCAGAGAGGTCCGCAGTGTCAGGAGGGAGGGGCGGCAGTGGCTGAGCCTTCCTCGGCTCTGACCTCTGACCCTGCCGACCCTCCTCCCCGGGCCACTTCGGAGACCCCTGGCCTGCGCTGCCTACCCAAAGAGGACGGGACCCCTCCGTCCACGGGGCTTAGCGTCCACGCGCGGGATGCATAAATACCTAATATATGCAGGTCCCCGGTCTATAGAATTAGTGGGTTGAACTGAGGAGGGTGGGGTGGGAAGGGAATAGGTTTTTATGAAAAGCCACGTATGTGGCGGGCACTTTGTGGATGGTACCTGATTCTCGTCTCATTCGTAGTTCTCAAGTTACTGTCTAATGAAGTGGTAGTAGCAACCCCGGAGGTCACCTCCTGCCCTCCAGAGGAGGTGGGTACAACTGCCTCCTGTTGCTACCCACTAAGCTGCTTACCACAATTTGCCTTTCCCTAAAGCAACCAGAGTGTTAAGGGCCAGTACTCTGAGTGGGAATCATCCCTGTCACCCCCCAAAGGAACTGTACCCACAGTGGAACTGTTCTCAGCACTCTGCCTCCACCATTGACTCTCTCCCCTCACCTAACAGAAATTTTGTGTAGTATGAAATTTTGCTAGTTATGAATCTACCAATCACAAACCCAATCAGCTGATTGATTCCTGGTAACCCTGCTGGGTATTCATGGCCAAACAGACACTGTCCTGGAGTTCCAGTGGAGTAGAAATATTGGACATCCTGGTCTGTCAATCCTGCCTAGGGTAATTCCCTTGGTCAGTGCAGACATAATGGACTGGGAGCTGCCATCATGCTTCTTGGAATGCTTTTTGACCTGGAATTATCTAGCTATTGACAAAGTTACAGACACAAGCAGAAAACTCCTGGCATGTGCTACTGAGTAATCTCTGCTATTCAATTGGCATGTCCAGTGGCTCTGACTGCTTGGGTTTGTTACCCAAATCCACAGTGCTGTTGGCTTAGATGCAGCTGACCACACTAATATCTGCCTGCTGGCAAATTGCCCAGTCATTCTTCCCTATGATCTCCTGATAATGCCTGTGTGTTGCAGCAAATTCTGGCTATGTGTGTGGTCTGTTTGAGAATTATGGTGCAAATGGGGATTCTGAAGCTAATTCAAACTCATTAACTTTTTTCTGCTTTCTCTTTTCAGGGATCATGTAGGTCAACCTTCTTACATTGCCCTAAATCTGGGCCAACTCGTATATAATCTAAAGAGGAGGGGAATAAATGGAATGGGGATTCCTTGGGAAGTTGTGGGTTCCCCCTTACATGAGGTTTTCAAGCAGAAAATGGATAGCTACTTGTCTGAGACGTTAAGAGCGGAGTCTCATTGGAGTATGGGTTAACACAAGATGACCCAATTCTGAAATTGCTGAACGATACTATGGCATCATCTACCATATAACTTTACTTGTTTGCACACACAGGTCCATATGTGTTAGCACAGGAGAGTAGCTATTTCTAGTTAAATATATATAGGCTTTAGAATCAGAATAGACTTAAAAGATGTGGAAGGCTCATTTACCGTCATGCAGGAACTAAATTGTTCCCTGTCTCCCCACATTCGGTCAGCCCCTTTATGTTTTACACTTAAGGTTTCTTAACTGTGTCTCTGGGCAGTACTTGGCTCCTTTCAGCCCTGTGTACACTCAATCCATGCTGGCTAGTTCAGCGATCAATGGACAACATATAGATGCTTTATTAGACCCATCGTGGGAAGGTGTTGGAGAGGGGTCCCCTCAGAGGTAGCTATACCTTGCAAACAGGAAATTTAGAATAATAGATCCAGAGGTAGAAGAGAGCTCAGAGGAAGGAAGGAAACAAATATTTATTAAGTGCCTACTATGTGCCAAGCACCATGTTAAGCATTTTACAGATATTATCTCATTTGATTCTCACAATTAACCCTGGGAGGCAGGTGCTGTTATCACCTTCATTTTACATTTGAAGAAACAGACAGAAGTTAAGTAACTTGCTCAGGGTCTCACAGCTAGTAAATGTTTGAAGTTGAATTGGAACTCAGATCTTCCTGACTCCAGGCACAGATTGAGCTCCTAGCTGCCTCTAGTCACTGATAATATCTAGCCTAAAAGATTCAAAGGCTCAAGGTGGGGATATGTGTCTTCTAATATTTGAGGGATTGTTAAATGGAAAAGAGATTGGGCTTGTTTGGTTTGGCCCCAGGTGCCCCGACCAGGAGCAGTGGGTGAAAGTTGAAAAAAGGCAAATCTAGGCTTGCTATCAGGCAAAACTACTAATAATGACAGCTGTTTGAAAATGACTGGCTCGCTTGAGAACTTCCAGGAAAGGTGAGGTGTATTTGTTGGTTAGTAGGGATTCCTTTTGACTTTGCACTGGAATGGATGACCACTGAGAGCCCTTCAGTCTATCACATTCTCTAATGCTGTGGCCAGAGTGTCTTAAGTGTCCTCCCAAGCACTTCACAGATTTACCAAGACAGATTCTTTTCAGGTTTCCTCTGTGTCAGGAGGCAGAGATAAAGGAGGGAGGGTATCCCAGGTTTGGGAGACAGCCTGTGAGAAGGCACAGAGTCAAAAGATGTAGTGTCTTATTTGAGGAAATGCAAGGATGCCATTGTGGCTGGATCATAGAGAATATGGAAGTAGTTTGATGTAAGAAGAATGAAAAGGTCTCTACTGCCTTGAGGACCATTCCCTCACCCTCCAAAAGCACCAAATCTGAGACCTTTTCACTGGAGACTTTCCCTGGCTATTGTAAGCATCTTAGAATCTCTGACTGCCATATCTCTTGAACTCTGGTGGGACTGCTTTAGAGAATAGGGGTGATAACCCACCTATTGTTGACTTTGTGATAGGGCAATATCAATATTCCCTTTGTCTTAAGGACTGGAGCAGCATTCACAGTATTTCATTCCATAAGATTCACCCCAGGGCCACACAAAAAACAAGGGAAGATAGCATGGAAACAGCAAAATCCACTGGCAGCCAAATCCCCTAGAGGTATGATGCTGCTACTCCCAGATGTCTCATCTGATTCTCTTCCTCTTCTTATCAACAGCCAAAAGCAGCTCTGCAGAAAGAGGGTCAGATTTCAGCTCGTTCTGCTTTTCTAAGGTGGCTTCTGATAGCCTCAGAGGAAGGGGAGGTTAGTGCCCTCATCAGCCCCTGCTTTACCTCACCAAGGATCTGTGGCCCTGGCTCTTGTCTGAAATAATGGTCATTTCTTTTTTCCTTGCTTTGTTACTGTGTTGTATTTGTTTTATTTTGTGCCAGGTGCAGACAGGCTGCCCCTTAAGAAACATCTATGTTGGGATTAAATATGCTTAAAATGAGGATAAGAGAGACATCAAAGCCCCGAAGGTCTATGTTTTGTTATGTGGCTTCAGAGCACAGGTTTTCAGATGTAATAATTGTGGGGTCTGTAGTGTTCCTAGATACCCTCCCCCACTCCAGCTGCTAATGTATGCCTCCTCTTTCTCCCCACAAATGACCTTGTATTTTCTTTGTATAAATATTCTATATGCTTATATGAGTACGTGTGGTCTCCCTTGGATAGAATGCAAGCTCTGTGGCAATAGTGACCATTTCATTTTTATCTTGCTATTCCCAGTGCCTAGCACAGTACCCAATGTACTCTGGGTGCTTCATCATACCTGCAGATTAATTTATTTTTGAGGGACAAGGAGATTTATTTAGGTACCTGGAGCCTCTCAGGTAATCAGCCAATACATAGGAAAGGAGCAAGCACCTCCTAGATCCCAGGATTGGAAAATTTCGAGTTAGAAGAGGGATGATTTAACCTAACTCTCACTTAAAAAGGAAAATACTGTGGAATGCATTGGACCGAAGTTTCTTTACATTTGACTGACAGAAGGTTTTTTGTCACAATGAAAGACTCAGGCTGCTTCATTTGTGCCCAGTTCTCCTGGAAAAGCAATTCTCTGGAGGTGAATCCGCCAGAATAGAGACTGATGCTTTTCTTTCATCAGCTGAGGATGGAACTTGTGATCACAGGTTCTTGGGCAAGCAGAAGGTGTTAATGAGTATTTCCAGGAGTGACAGGGAGGTGCTGCATAGCAACTCTGCTTTTGCATCTATTAAATTTTTTTCTTTGAAAGAAAACTCCCTGATTTCAATTCAAATGAACAAACATTTATTAAGCACCTACTGTGGACAAAGGCTTTGTGTTCAGGGATGGATCCAGAGAGGACTACTTTTCCTCCAGTGTTTTGTGGTCCTAAAACGCCAGTAAGATCCACTAAACAGACATTTTCCTCTTCTTAGATAGGTGGATTACGCATGTGCACTCAGGCATAAAGTCCTATTGATGCAACCAGACCTCTGAAGAAAGGTTCAAGGCCCATGATTTATTGAGCCTGGAGAGAGGGGTCTGTGAGATCATTTCACAATGGTCATCCATCCCAGGGCCTTTTTTCAAAGGAGAGCAGCTATGTAGGCTGCTTCCCCTTTTAGGATGAGGAGATATTCATTTAAGCTATAGCATGGTAGGCTAGGTATAGGGAAGGCCACCCAGCAACATTAGTGAGAATTAGAATGGATTTTTAAGGAAGGGCACCAAGTCTCTGCTTTAAGAACATCTACATTGTTTATTTCTTTGTTTTTAGCACAAACTATTAGATTTAAAGCATTCTTTTATTTCCTTTATAAGAATGCAGAAAAGAGCATAACCAAAGGACTATATTTAAATACAAACAGAATATAAAACTCTATTTCTTGATGCAGAGCCAGAATTTACACTTTAAAGTGTAAATGCTCCGTTTACATGCGCTGTCTCACTTGATCCTAACAACAATCCTGTGAGATGGGGGCTATTATTATCCCCATTTTACAAATAAAGAAACTGAGGCACAGAATGGTTGAGTGACCTGTCCAGGGTTACACAGCTAGTAAGTGTCTGAGGCAGGATTTAAACTGAGGTTTTCCTGATTTTAGGCATCCCGCCTTCTCTACTGCATGATCTAGACGCCTCTATCACTGAGATGTCTTTAAAGGGAGGATAAATCCCCCCTCTAAATGGAATGAGCGCCACCCGTGCCTGAGCCTCACCTGTTCTCTGGAATGATTTGGAAGTCCCTTTATCCAAAATGAAGTGAACCAGTTCCCTTAGCAAGGTCCTTTCTGATTCCATGAATCCCTGATAAGTGTCTATTCATCTGTCCCTTTGGTTTACAAATATTACAAATGTGGAGACCACATAATAATAGTAATAGCGTGTCACATTTAGATGGTACTCTTCAGAGTAATAATCCCATGAAGCAGGTGACACATGTGATTGTCCCCATTTTAGAGATGAGGAAACTAAGGTAAGGAAACTCCTCAGAGAGATTAAGCACCTTGCTCAGGTCACCTCACTGCTAAGTCCTAAAGCTGATATTTGAACGGAGGTTTCTCCTGATTCCAAGTGCACTTTCCACTGCAACCAGCTGGACTTTCCTTTCTGTGCTGAGAAAAGAGTCCATGTATACCTAGCAGGTACTCAATGGAGATCTGATTTCGATAAGAATTTATTCAGATCCTAGTATATGCCTTACATATTGGATATAATATTACATATACATATATAACACATACAGAGAGATAAAGAGGGGCATAATATATAAAATGTGATACCTAAAATCAAGGAAACCTCAGATCAAATTCTACCACAGACATTTACTAGCTGTGTAACCCTAGGCTGATCACTCAACCTTTCTGTGCCTCAGTTTCCTTTTCTGTTAAATGGGGATCATAATAGCACCTACCTCACAGGGTTATTGTGAGGATCAGCTGAGAGAACACATGTAAAGGGCATACACACACACACACACACACACACACACACACACACACACACACACACACACACACACACACCTGGTACAGTAGAGAGGGCCAGGCTTGAAAATCAGGAAGTTTGGGGCAGCTAGGTGACACAGTGAATAGAGCACCAGCCCTGGAGTCAGGAGGACCTGAGTTCAAATGCAGCCTCACATACTTGACACATTTGCTAACTGTGTGGCCTTGGGCAAGTCACTTAACCCCAATTACCTTGCCTTCCCCCTCTAAAAAAAAAAGCTAAAAAAAAATCAGGAGGTCCAATCTCTGACATTTAACCAGTTATGTGACTAGGCAAGTCAACTGGTGGCAGCTAGGTGACTTGGTGGATAGAATATTGAATTCAGGAAGACCTAAGTTTAAATCCTGACTCTGATACCTACTAGTTGTGTGACCTTGGGCAAATCACTTAACTTCTTTGAGCCTTGGTTTCCTTATCTATAAATAGGAGACAATAATAGCACCTACCTCAGGTTGCTGTTGTTGTTGCTCATCCTTTGTTTTCTGAAGAGGACAATGACATCATGGGGTGATGTCTTGACTTGCCTGTGACTTGGATTTAAGAGAGCTTTCCAGAGTCATCAAAGACCAATGGCAGGACAAAAGTCATGATGACTGGTGATGGCCTCAGGGTGCAGTGAATGACCTTAGCATCTTCAATGTCTGACCAAACTAAGCTTAGCTGCCTTTGTGGCCATTGGAACAAATTCTTCTCGTCTGCCCATTCTGCTAGGGAAGTCTTCACTTGCTTGGGGCAGACATCCTCCTAACTCACTGACAGATTTGAGGCCCATCAGTTACCCTCAACCTGATTTAGCCCATCTGCCAAGACTGGTGTGTGGCCACTGCTCACTCTACAGCTTCTTTGAGTCACAGGTGAAAGCTGGATGAAAGTGGATGCCAAAGGTGAATGAGCAGCCCCGAAAAGATCTCAGCATCCCTCACACCACAGGTGCTAGTCCTCCCTAAACACCCCATATACCTCAACAGGTTACTGTTAAGATCAAATGTACTTGGAAAACCTTAAAGAGCCATATAAATGCTAGCTATTTTTATTGTTAATTAACTCTGTTATGCCTCAGGAATTGCCTAAGACTTTACCACTCAGTAGACCTACTTAGACAGATTATGCTCTGGGTTGATAAAGAGATTTCTGACACAGGGATGTCCTCACACTCATAAAATTCTATACCCTTTCATCATATAAATTACTAACAGCATATTAAAAACTGTGGGAGATAGAGAAATAGGGGAGACTATGCCCAAGAATGAGAAAGCAAAAGAAAGTTTTGTGATAAAGTACATAGTGTCTGCAAATTTCTCCAGGAACAAAGGGAATAATTGGTGTAGCACTAGGGCTGGGCACATCACATGGGTAAAGTGAATACTTGGTGACTAATCAACAATATCAAATCATGAAATATTTGTTTAATTGAGTTTATAGAGGAGATTTGGTTTGTCTAGCACCCTAAAGGAGATGAAAGATTTGGATAAGGAAAATGGGATATGGAATCCTGAGGTAGAATGATATAAAATGAGTAAAAGCTAGGTGGGGGACATTTAAAAGACTGGACAGCCTAGAGAGTACTGAGATGAGTTTGTGTAGTTAAATGCTTATGATGTGTGTATGTGTATGGGGTAATTAATGGAAGGCCTTGAATAATAGGTTGAAGGGCATTCAATTTAACCTGAGATCAAATATGGAACCACTGTAGGTTCTTAACTGGGGACTAGTGTGATGAAAACTGTTAATTGGTAGAGATTTCTTACTCTCCAAATACGTGCTATTTGAGATCCCATTCTTGAGATTTTCTCCACTGTTGTGAAAATTCTGGGCAGCCGCCCAACTCTGTTGGTGTTCTTTGGTATGGAAGGGTGACCACCCCTGACCAAGTTCCCCCCTGGGCTCTCTCTTTCCTCTGTTCCATAACAGGCTCTGTTCCTGTTGCCTAAGGATGGTGGCTCTTCTGACCTGTCCATCATTCTCGATTGTTTGTTGGCTCTATAGAGGGTGAAACCACAAAGCTCATTTTCACTTGTCATCTGACAAGACACCTAATGATTCTCATTCCCACACTCTGAGACTCTGAACAGAGGAAGTCGATCAGCAAACAACCTCCCACTAAGATCTTTAAAGGCACCCTGATGCTAAGAATATTAATAACCTGATCGCCTGACTTTGGAACATCTCAAAACCTGTACATCTGACACTGGGGCCTCCCCTATGGTGCAGAAGGAAAATCTCATTCTAAATGACCTCCCCAGAGAAGTGGCCTATGCTTGTTCACAAATCTACATCTCTGAGTCTGAACACAGAATAAGAAGTGACATTCATCATCGTTAAGTTTACTATAACGCTTTGTATAGTGCCTTGCACATAGTAGGCACCCAATATATATTTATGAAGTAAATGAGAGGTTTCTGTGTTCTAGGCACTAGGGATACAAAGCAATCTAAGACCTTGCCCTTGCAGAATTTATAGGCTTTTTGGAAGAGGAGGACTGAGTCCTAAACCTGCCTCAGACACCTACTGGCTATGTGATCCCAGAATGCATATGGCAAGTAAGAGAGGATAAGGAGTTGAGAAGGAAATACGTGAGCCTGGGTGATTGGGACCATGGTGGTAATGCCATCAACAATACTAGGGTATTGTGTTTGTTGAATTTGAACTTGTAGAGACTGGAGACAGAGAAAACACTCAGGAGGCTCTTGCAGTATACTCAGCAGTGACACACTTGGGGTCTGAAGTTGATGACTAGATCCAGGAGGAGAAGCAGAAAGCCGGATCAAAGATGCTTCTGAGAGCTAAACTAGAAGCAAGAAATGGAAGGTGCAGAGCAACAGATTTTGACTTGACCTATGGAGAACTTTGCTAACAATTAGAACTGGCCCATAGTAAAATGGTCTGTTTTTTATCAAGGGCTTACTGGCAAATATCTAACAACCTGCTCTTGGGGGATGGGGGGGTACTTATGACACAGTTTAAAGTTTAATCTGCTTTATTGATATTTTCTCCAATTGAGCCCCAGTTTGTAAGTGTTTCTGAGGTGTAAAGGCTCCTATTGAGGCTATCAGTTGTAGAGTCCTTTAGATATGTTCCAATTTACCCTGGCCTGGAAGGTAATAAGCTCTCTCAGTGGAGTGAGACTTCACCAGAGGCCTTTTTTTCTGTAGGCTGGAGGACCATTTGTTGGAGATGTTGTAGGAACGACTTTAGTTCAGTTTGGACTAGATGGTCTTTGAAGTCCCTTCTAACTTAGAAATTTCCTGTGTTAGATGATGCCCTAAGGTCCTTCCTACCTCTAAAAATGTGATCCTATAATCTAGGTGTTCTTAATCTGGGAGGGGCCCATGGACAGATTTCAGGAGATCAATGAAGTTGGATGGGGGACAATGACATCTTTATTTCAGTAAATCAGTTTCCTTTGTAATCTTATGCATTTTGTATTGGGCATTTAAAAATTTTTTTCTGAGAATATTTATAATTACTATACCGAGCACCGAGGTGGGAGGTGGGGTGCTGTGTGTAAGACATGGGCCAGAAGATCAGTTTGACTGGACTATAGAATAGAGGAAGAGTCATGATGTGTCACAAGTCTGGAAAGGTTTCCTAGGGATTTCAATTCTTCTGTGGAGTTAATCCAGGCCATCTCTCTCCTGTAAAATAATGAGATTGGAGTGGATGGCCTTTAAGGACTTGGTCAATTCTAACACCCTTATACAAGAGAAACTCTTGTGTTTTAGTCAACAGTCTTTTAAGTCTTTACTTACCCTGTGCCAGTGCTTCTACTTAGGCCATCTAAAGAATCTGCCAACTCTAAATCGACTCCCAAAGACACTTGTTAGGAGGTCACGTGGTCTCAGAGGGCACAGTATTATTATCTTTTTAGTTTGTTAGAATAAAACCTTCCCCTGCTACATGCTAGCTACCTTGCTCAGAAGGATGACATTGTTACCAGGCTGTTGGATATAGAAATTAGACAGTCTCTACCCCTCCCTCCCAATCAGTTCTTATCAGAGATTTATATGTATTTCTGACATAATGGAAACTTGGTATATGTTTCTCTTTGTTTTTCATTTTTGCTAGGGGTGGGAAGAAAAGTTAAATAATTAGTATTTAAGTGCCAAAGTAGCTTTAAGCCCCCAAACCCAATGGAGTAAGGAGTCTCTCTGATGGAATGAGAGCCAGCCTGGGACTGTAGAGTGGAACGATAAAGTTTGATCATTAGGAACGTTATCATTTCAACTTACTTTTGGGTCATCTTCCTCCCTTAGATTGTAAGCTGCTGGGGTGGCTAGGTGGCACAGTGAATAGAGTACTGGCCCTGGAGCCAGAAGGACCTGAGTTCAAATCTGGCTTCAGACATTTAACACTTATTAGCCATACGACCTTGGGCAAGTCACTTTACCCCAATTGCCCTGCCTTCCCCCTCCAAAAAAAAAAAAAAGATTGTAAGCTCCTTAAGGGTAGGGGTTTGTCTCTTTTAAAAATATTTATTGACTGATTGATCCAGAGATTTCAGTGGCCAGTCCTCTCTCAACCAAGGGCTATTCCATTAGGGAAGACACTTTTCTTGACTGGGGTTGGAAGGCAGCTAGGAACCCTAGGTCAGAGAAACTCCCTAGTTAGACCTTGAGAACAATCACCAGAGGTATCGCCCTGGGAATCTAAGTACTCAATCTGGGACTGATACGATTTTTTTTTGAGACACACTTCTAAGGACTCCCATAACTTGGCCCAAACCTATCTTTCTGACCATACTATATGTTATTCCTTTTCCTGTACTCTACAGTCCAGGCAAACTGACCCTCTTTCTTCCTCACATGTGACAGTCTATCCTTTCCTCATGCTTTGGCATCACCTATCTTCTGTGCCCGGAATGTCCTCACAATCAGGATGAGGCTCAAACACCATCTTCTACATGAAACCTTTCCTGATCTCCCCATTTTAGTGCTTCCCACCTTAACTACCTTGTATTTTCCTGCTTTGTATTCACTTTGTATTTATTCTGCGTCTGTAGATTTCTCCCAGAAAGCTCCTTGAAAATAAGGATTGTTCCTTTCTTTATATTATATCTCCAATGCATAACCCAATACCAGGTGATACTTAATAAATGCTTGTTGATTGACTGCTTGATGTTATATCTGAATGAGGGTGTTCTCTTTTTCTTTTTAACACCCTAGAAAACAGTCAGTCAACAAGCCCAAGTGCCTAATATGTTCAGGCTGCTGGGATAAGGGCTGGAGTATGAAGATAGTCCCCACCCTCAGGCAGCTTCCATTCCAACATGCAAACAGCTACGGACAAACAAAATACAGGGAGGACAAATGGGAGTAATCAACAGGGGGACGGCACCAACCAGCATTAGAGGGAATCTGGAAAGACTTCCTGCAGAAGGTAAGCCTTTATCAACACTTGAAGGAAACCAGGGAAAACTAGGAAGGAGAGATGGAGAGGAAGTGAGGCCTAGGCATGGGGACAGCAAATGAAAATGCCCCAAGTGGGGCTAGGAATGACAAGGAGGGTGGCACAGGTTCACATGATCTCATCATCTGAAATATAGAGAGATGGGGTCAGAAGGGAAGAAAGGTGTGAGTGGAAGAATTGGGCAGCCAGTGAAGGCGCCGATGACAAAATCAGGGGAGAGGCTGAGAGGGCCAGGACCAAAGGCTGACTGATTGGGGTTACCACTGACTCTGTGGAAACATGGAAATCTCTGGGGAATGGAGGGAGAGCAGTCAGGACCAAGACCTTTCCAGATGCATTCCATATCATGTCCCTTCCTGTATTCCACACTTCAGTTAAACTGGCCTTCTGGCCTGTCTCTTACAGGGAACCCCATCTCCCATCTCTGTGCCTTGGTATGAGCTATCTCCAATGACTGGACTTCACTTTCTCCTCACCTTTATCATTAGAATCATTATCATTCATGAATCTGTCCCTGGTCCTTCCCTCCACTCCCTTCCCCTCCAGTGCCTTAGTCTCCAAATTAACCTTCTATTTATTCCATATATATATATATATATATATATATATATATATATATGTATGTATACATATTTGTATGTATGCATGTTATCTCCCTTGGGTAGAATGTAAACTCCTTGATGACAGGAATTTTTTCACTTTTGTCTTTTTCTCCCCAGCACCCAGTAGGGTACCTAGCACATTGTAAGTACTTAATAAATACTTGTTAGTTAATTTACAGCCAGGGGATCTCAAGTGGTAGATTAATGCTTCTCTAAAATGGCTAGTGCACTTAAGAAAGCATAGAGAATCTTGGCACTTGTTAAAGGACTTCCAGCTAGGGAGATTATCTGATCCAAGGGCTCTTCACCTTTCAGGGGTCATTGACTCCTTTGGCACCATCTAGTAAAGACCTCTTCTCAGAATAACATTTTTAAATGCATATGATAAAAGTATATAGAATTATAAAGAAAACCAGTCCTATTGAAAAACAGTTACCAAAAGTCAGGGGGAGAAATTTGTGGGCAGCAGGATCAAGGCAGCAGAGCCTCTGATCCAGCCCCACCTTCTGATTTTACAGATAAAGACAGTTAAAGTGAATTCCCCATGGTTACACAGGCTGTAAGTTGGATTTGAACTGGGTCTTCTGACTCAAAGCCAGGGCTCGTTCCATGACTTTTTTTTTTTTTTTGCAAGTAGCAAGCCAGAAAGAAAAAAAATGTAACCTGAGCTCTTCTTACCTTCCTACAGAAGGGCTCCCCAGAGCAAGAATTCTAAATGCATATCCTTAGCCTCAGGTCTCCAGCTCAGAGGTATGGTACAGAAGCCCAGATACCCTGCAAACCCAGGTCCATGTGTATAGAGTTTGCTCAGTTAAGCATTTGCTCAATGAACTAAGCAAGTTGTGGAATGCAGAAACACGCTTGTCTTGGGGTGGGGACACTACGGGAACGCACAGACCCATCTGCTTCCCCGGGCCGTGCAGACAGGCTGCTGGGGAAGGCCTGGGTTAGCTGCTCAACCTGTGATTTCTTCGAAGCTCTGTGTGCCTGGGATTTCTAGATGATTTTTTCTTTCTGCATTCATTCACAACCTTCTTGGTGCAGCCCGTGGTGCTGTGTGTGGCAACGAGGGGGCGCTGTGCACTCGCAGTTCTCTCCTCTCTGCAGGGTCTGAGGGGAAAACCCCCTATTATTCTGCCAGCTGCAGCAAAGCCTCCAACCTGCTGAGCGTTAGGAACAATCGAGAGAGGGAGGAAGACAATGAGGGCAGGAGAAGAAGGGAGTCATGTCTTGCCTCTTAGAAAGGCAGGCTGAGTCAGGCTGAGACAGTGCAGCCATGAGGAGGGGGGAGGTGCAGCACATATTTAGACTGAGCGGGGGGATCGGGGCAGGCTTGCTGGGGGGAAGGGGCTCCCACGCTCCCTGTAACCCTCAGCCCCAGGCGAAGGAGACAGCGGGGCAGGCCTGTTTCCTCTTTCCCTTCCCTTGGAAGAGAAGGGGGGCAGCATCTCAGATCTCAGTGTGTCTGTGGGAAAGGCTGGGGCAGGCTCAGCCAGAGGCAGAGAAGTGTGGCTGCCCCCTGTTTCCATGGAAACAGACCACTGCTCCCTGAAAGGAGGGGGGGCTGGTGCTAGGCAGGTCCTGGGCAGCTCAAGGCCACAGGCCAGGCAAGATGATGACAAGGTGGGGAGAATAAAGCATTAAGAGAGCTATGGCTGTGAGAGCCTCGGATCTGTGGGACTCCAGGGCTGCTGCATTACTATGGTGGTGCTGTTTTTATTTAAAAAAAAAAAACAAACCAAAAAAAATTCCTGCTGTTTAAAAGAAACGTGTACTGTAAAAGATTCCCTCTGTCTTCCACTCCTCTTCCATTCTGTATCCTCCACCCACCCTGG
This sequence comes from Gymnobelideus leadbeateri, assembly GCA_011680675.1. Classification (NCBI taxonomy): domain Eukaryota; kingdom Metazoa; phylum Chordata; class Mammalia; order Diprotodontia; family Petauridae; genus Gymnobelideus; species Gymnobelideus leadbeateri. The sequence continues at coordinate 29,745 of WOXC01004495.1, forward strand.
CTTTCCTTTATCCACAGCTTCAGCAAATGGAGATCTGGAACCAACCCCCAGGTCAGGCTCCTTAGAAGCTTGGCATGTGTCACTTGGCATGGGCCATAGTGCTCACTGTCCTGTCCACCCTGAGAAGCATGGAAAGCCAGGGCTGATCAGGGAGCCAGGACTGTCTGGGAGAGGAAGCACCCCAAGTGTATATCTGAGTACATGCCTGCATGTTTATGGATGTAAATGTGCTTCTCTGTTTATGGGCTCTTCCATGTTTATATGTATGTCTCTGTGACTATGAGGATAGGCATGCATATGTACATGTCTCTGCCTTGGCTTATCCTCCCTCTTGAATATGAATATCTGGTCCTCTCTACTACTTCAGCCAAGTCTATTTCAGTCAATACCTGGCAAACAGAAGGTCTCCTGTTCACAGGTTTTCTCTGAGTATGAACTGTGAGCCCTCAGAGAGGAACTTGTCAGTATGTTGAACATGGCTCTCCTTGGGGAATTTATTGTTTAATGTGGGGGAGAAGAGGGGAGGAGAGAAGAGGGAAAAGAGAGCTCCTGCAGTAACGGGTAATATAGGCTGATGATCTAATCATGAGTTTTATTTAATGCTTATACATCATTTACCCTGTTAAGTACTCCATTATCTGTGCATCCAGGGAAGGCTACCTGTCATCAATGACACACTCAAGTGAGTGCTCCAATGCTCCAAAGAATCTGTGATCTCATTAATAACAATAATAATATTATTATAGCATTGATGTAGCACTTTAAGCTTTGCAAAATGTTTTACATATGTTATCTCCTTTGGTCCTCTGTAGAGGACCCTGGGAGGCAGATACTATTATTAACTCCCATTTTACAGAAGAAAAAATTGAGACTGAGAGGGGTTAAGTGACTTGCCCAGGGTCACACAGCTAAGTAGTATCTGAGGCTGAATTGCTGTGGGTCTTCCTTCCAACAGATACAATTGCTCTATGCCTGCCTATCCAGTTTGACTCTGTATATCTTCCTATGTTTTCCAAAGGGGGTCTATCCAGTGTGCCAGGGGCCTCCTCTTTCTTGTGCCATGGAGAAGAGGAGAGTTGAGAACCTGAACTTGCCCTTCATCAGCTCTCATTCTTGTCACGTGACCAGCCCATCTTTTTTGCTCATATGATCCTTGGGTAACCTCTTGTATTGCAATCTCCTTTGTTCTCCTTGATTATAATGAGTAATGCCCTTCTTCACTGTGCACTGGTTGACACTTCTTTATAATTTCTCAGTGCCTGTAGCATTCCATGTCTGTAAGCCAGGCGTTGATATAATGTTGATATTAAAAAGATGGGTCTTTGTTTCAGGAAAAAGTCTGGGCTCATACAAAGAAGTGGTACCTGACCTGTGTGATTAGATTGTAGCAGTCAGAAAACCCAGAGAATGCTTCTGTCTTTTTATATGCCCATCAACATGTATCCACATGCCCAAATATATGTAACATATGCATGGTGCCCCAAAAGTCTTAGTGCTGTTTAAACTATTAATGCTTGAAACCACACTAAGACATCTGGGACTCTCCCTGCCTCTGATTTACACGTGTATATGCCATATCTGTATACATATACACATGCATGTATACACATATGTACCCACATAAATATATGGTACATTTATATTTACCATATATATAGTACAGACATCTATAAGTACACACACATTCATATCTTTGACAGACACTAGAAATAGACAATGACCTGGGCACAGGACTGAAAAGGAGGAGGAGAGATGGCTGGATTGCTTTTGGCAAATTGGGCAAAGGTTTTCATGAAGCCCAACACAGGCAAATGTGACTCCTAAATGAAATACTTTGGAATTATGATGCCTCAGCTTCCAGAAAGTATTTCAATGTCAGTATAAGAACAGATTAATTTTGAGAACTCTTCTGCCCACTTTGATCCTTCTTATTCTGGGAGCAGCTTCCCATTGCAGGTAAAGAAACTACACAAGGTAGAGAAGTAATTTGACTATAGAAAAGTTGTGGGTTATTGGGTTAGAACATGGCATCCTCCCTTTTAATCAAGGGTACTCCCTACTGGGTCACAATATGTCTCACTGAGGCATTCATGAATCCCCAAGCTGCTTCCCAAAACACACTGTTTAGGCTTTGGTCTAACTCTGGCAACTGAGTTTCTCTTACTTTTCCTTTCAAGATCTGTTTTCAGGGGGAGCACAATACTTTGCCCAAGTCCCGAATGCAATGAAACATTTGTCCAAACCAACCCAGATCAATAGCCCCCTTCAAAACACTGTGGTTAATTAAGACAAATTCCTCTACTCGAGTCTCTGATTCGTGTCAGTTAGAACAAACGCTGCCCAAGTCAGTTCAATAAAAACCCTGCTCTGAAGGGAGGGTAGAGTTGCCACAGAAAAATTAAAACAATTGAAAACTACGTAAGCTCTGTGAGAACTGCCTGCCTCACTAAGAGTCTCTGGCAGGACCAGTGACCCTCCGTGCTCTCTCATCCCACAGGCTCCTTCATTCCATCTTTGTGATGGCTCTTCCTCCACCCCTACTTGAGATTACTCCAAATAGCATAGTGTCACAGGAGACTTCCCTCTCTCTCATCTGCCACAGTCTTGTGATTCTGTGATATTCTAGCAGAGACCCATTGGCAGACTAGGGGTTATCAACAGGTTCAGTTACCTTCTAAAGACCTAACCTCCTGAAGCATTTGCTGTAAATGTGACTGTTCTTTCACAGTTATACTCTTGGACACATCTTAGTCTCTCTAGACTCTGACACCTTGATCTGCAAAATGAGAGACAATCACTTAATCCATTTGAGCCTCAGTTTCCTCATCTCTCAAATGAAGGGACTGGATTAGATGACCCCTAAGGTCCCTTCTAACCCTAGGCGGTGGGATCTCGTATTCTGTGGGTAGTTTCCAAGTCCCTTTCAGTGGTAGCATTCTGTGATTTATGTTGCCTTTGTATCTTTACTTTGAAGGAGCATATTGTTTTGTCAATGGACTGTGAGTTCCCTTCCCAGGAAGTAGAGGACATGTCCTAGATTTCTTCTGTATCTCCCTTAGAGTCTAGCACAGGGCTAGGCACTAGAGTGGCAACTCAATAAATACTATTTGAAAGAAAGAATGAATGAAAATGATCAAGTTGTGTGGTCATCTGTTCTTTCACTTTTGACAAAAGCCCCTAGACTGTCCCAGAACTAGGGGGACTCTGGAGCAGGGCTAGACTGACTAATGGGAATAATGGGAATAATCTGCTGTTCAGTCCTTTTTCTTTCATGTCTGACTCTCCTTGACCCCATTTGGGGTCTTGGCAGAGAGGAATTGTTTGCCATTTCCTTCTCCAGCTCATTTTACAGATGAGGAATTGAGGCAAATAGGGTTAAGTGACTTGCCCAGGGTCACACAATTGCTAAGTGTTTGAAGTTAGCTTTGAGCTCACAAAGATGAGACTTCCTAACTCCAGGCCCAGTACTTTATCTGTGGGGATAACTTCTAAGGAGGAGCTGTTCTGTGCTGAGGTCAGGGTTGCTTCTCTGCAAAGTTGTGAAACAGGTGGAGTTTGTCATCTACACCTTTCCCCCTCTTAGGCTTTCTCCTGTTGAATGTTTGGGGCCTTGTACACTAACCTCCTCCCTCTCAAAATGTGATCTCAGAAATATTTCTGAGACATTCATTGTTGTTGTTCTTGGCAAAGATACTGGCGTGTCATATCTGAAGAACTAAATAATGGAAAAGACTTCAATTGTGAACCAGGGCTGGTGAGGGGTGGTAGGCAATGAAAGAAGGGGTTTTTGTCATAATAGGAGACAGAGCCCCTGTTTTAGGATTGCAGATCCAGTGCTAGAAGAGACCTCAGGAGCTGTTTAGTTCAGGGCTTAGAAATATTTTCTATATAATGGACCACTTTGGCAACTGTTAGAGCATATGGAGCCCTTCTCAGAATAATGGGTTGGTTTTTAAAAAATCATAATTGAGGAAAATGCTAAATATCAGGGGTCAGTGAAAATAAAGATGTAATCCCTCACTCTCTGAAATCTGTCCATAAACCCTTTGGTATTCCAGGAACCCCATGTAAAGAACCCCTAATTTAGCCCAACCTCCCAATTTGCAGATGAGAAAAATGAGACCCAGAAAGGTGAGATTATTTGCTTAAGGTCACACAAGTAGTGATTATCAAAAATGGGATTAAGACAAAGGAATGAATCTCTAAGATTAGGATTGTAGGCATTAGCAAGTTATGTAGATGAGTATTTAAGGCATGATAGAGACCTTCCCAGTGTCCTTGAAATTATACCACTGTGATGGCCTACCTACCTGCCTATCTATGGCTGCTAAGCTCTGAGTGGGACCACTATTTTGCCTTAGTTGACCTTGGGTTAAAGCCCATAGAAGAAGTTTGGCAAGGGTGCCAAGGATAGAATGGGGAGCCCACACATAGCCAGGAACTCTGCTAGTTCCAGAACAGCTCATGAGGCCCTTTCCTTTCTCACTCCCCCTCACAAACTTTCTTTTTTTTATTTTTGGAGGAGGAGGGCAGAGCAATTGGGGTTAAGTGACTTGTCCAGGGTCACACAGCTATTAAGTGCTAAGTGTCTGAGGCCAGATTTGAACTCAGGTCCTCCTGACTCCAGGGCCAGTGCTCTATTCACTGTGCTACCTAGCCACCCCCTCACAAACTTTCAAAGCAAGCCAAAGATACGCTTTAGTTCTGTGGAACAGAAGACGGAGAGTGTTCTCATCTCCTGAGAGTGAGTTGCTTACATCTTCCTGTAGAGATTTATCAACTAGCAAATGTCTACTAAGCATCATCTCTGCACAAGGCCCTATGCTAGATATGTGACTGCACAGAGAAGGACACACAGCTCCTGCCCTCTGGGAGCTTGGAGTTCAGTTAGAGACACAGGAAAAAAATCAGCACCAAGGCAAATAAAAACCAAGTGGGCAATGAGTGATGCCAGGTGTGGGTCACAGAATCAGAAGCTTTGGGCTGGAAGGAGCCTCAGCAGCTATACCTGAAAAATAACCTGTCCAGTAACACACTGCACAAGTAGTCAGCCAGGCTTTGCTTGAAGGTCTCCAGTGGGGGAATCACTGCCCCCCAAGCTGTGTTCCTCTCTTCTGCTAGGGATGAAGAAGATGGCAAGATTCAGGTGGATCAGAGTGGTCTGGAAGACCTCCTGAGGTAGGTAGGACTTTGATGGGCAAAGAGAAGAGGAACAGCATTTCAAGGTGGGGAGAATAGCACAGAGGTGAGAATGTGAAAGGAGACACTGAAGGAGATGAGCAGGGCTGCAGTACAGGGTAAGTCGGAGCAGAGGTAAGTTTGTAAAGCATCCCAGAAGTTCAGTCTCAGCCATCTAGGCCAAAGCATAGCTCAATGAGAATCCTCTCGCCAATGTCCCTAATCATCTGTCATTTCCTTGAAGATCTCTAGGCAGGTTGAGGGAGGATCTTAGTTCCAGGCTGAGCCTTTTATTCTGGAGGCAATGGGTAATGACTGAGGACTTCTGAGCAAGAGAATCACCTGGTCTGAGCTGGACTTCAGAAGAGTTGATCTGAACGCATGTGCAGGATCAGAGGAGGGGGGGACCAGGGGTAAAAGTGGCTAAGAGGTTATTTTAGGAGACCCGGCCTGACCTGATAAAGGCCTGTACTATGGTGGGGGAAATAGAAATGGAAAGAATGCAAAAAACAAGAAGGAGATTCCAAAAACATAAACTGATAGAATCTTGTGACAGATTGGATGTGGGGTTAAGGAAAGAGGAGTCCAAGAGAATTTACAATTTTTAAGCTTAAATGACTGGAAAATAGTAATTACTGTTGTTTCCCTAGAATTCATCCCACTAGACTCTCCTCTCCAAGAGGTGGTCTTCCCTCCTTGCCTTCCCCCTTATCCCCTTCTTTGCTCCTAGGCTATTCTTTTGGAGCCAGCTCAAATTAGCAATGATAGTTAATTGTTAAATTTCAGGATAAACATTCATACTTTGGAAATTGGTAAAGCTATAAATCAGGGCTTGACTTTTTTTGTTTGTTTTGTTGAATGTCTGAACTTAAGAGAAAATATTAATGCAGATTAAACTTAAAAGTGTATCGTGTGTACATTTGTGTTCCCCCCAGCTGGTTGTTAAACATTTACAAGCACACGATTGCCCTAGAATCTAGTCCTCTTTTCCTCTTCTCTTAAGTGGGGGGCTTAGAACCCATCTGGGCTGCTTGACTATTTCAGTAGCTTAGATAGGAAGTAGGTCACCTATTTTTTCCAGAGTGATGGAGGACTACCACCAGGCCTTCCCCTCTGTCCTGCGTCTATATGTTGTATACCTTCACCAATGTTATCTGGCCTACTCCTGTGATCCAGAGATCTATGGACTTTTCCATCTTCCTTGAAGCTGAACTTGGATTGTGAATAGGTTACTACATATAACAAATGAAGAATTAATGAGAAATGATATCATCAAAAAATGCAAACTTGGAAAAGCAGGCAGAGTTCCTAGCCTCCAGGTCCAGTGTCCAATCCACTACAGTTCCATTTGATCAGGGATTCTTAATGTCCAAAGAAATCTGTCGATAGATTTCAGAGGGGTAGGTGATCTTGGATAGGGAAACAATTGTATCTTGATTTGAACATGATTACTTTTCTTTGTAATCCTATTTATCTTATTATATGCACTTAAAAACATTATTCTGAGGAGTGGTCCACAGGTTTCACCAGACTGTCAAAGGGTCCAGGACACCTAAAAGGTTAAGAACCCATTTCTTAGACTTAGGTCCAGAAAATCATAAGAAGGTAGCAGACTTCAATCTACCCTCAATTCAAGAACCAAGTTCCAGTCTTGGACAGAGAATATGGTGGTCTCTCTGAACCATTTTCTGCTTTAATATAATATCAGGGACTAGCACTTTGATAGGACCATAGGATTTAGAGCTGGAGTCCAGTCAATGCCCATATATAATCCAACCCCTTCCATTTTGACAGACAATGAAACTGAGATTTAGAGGGTGACATTACTTCCCCAAGGTCATGCAGGTAATAAAAAGCAGAGCCATGTTCTAAACTCAGGTCTTCTTACTTAAATTCCAGAGCTCTTTGGACTGCAACCCTCTACCTGGGACAAAGATACAGTTCTAGGCAAATGGGCAGAGATACCCACCTTTCCATATCAACTCTGTTGTGCCAGGGAGCTCCGGGGGGCCACATGACCATGGGGCCTGGCATTTGATCTTCAGTACCAATGTATCTTTACATTCTCCTTGCTTCTATTCTTTCATCCTTGCTTCTCCTTAGGAAGCAAGCAAACAAAACCCATTTAGTTTTGTGGGGAGGTGAACCACCTCCTCAGCCCAAGCAGGGTGCTTCTCAGTATTTACAACATGGCCTGGGGGCTCCTCTAAGGCATAAAGACAGGGACATCTGTGTCTCCAAATACCTCTCAACAAGGGCAACCTCCCCCTCCCTTCTTCCATTGAAACTCTCAGCAAGTCGCTCTTCCTGAACGGAAATAATGGGGCGAAGCACAGAAAAAGGTGAAAAATCGGGCTCTCAGCATTTAGCTGAGGCTTATTAATATGGAGATGACATCACTGATAGCCAATCCTAGAACTCCTTTTGTGTCTAGAGTTCTAATAAAGCCAATTCGTCAGAATAATTTAACAAGGCTAACGGAATGCAGTACCTAGCCCAGTTCGCTAAGTCTCTCCCAAAGTGTAGAAAAACATCAGTAATAAAGCCACCCACTCTGCCTTTCATGGTACCAGGAGATCTCTAGTAATAAACTATCCCACTGGGTTTATGGGAAATTTGGGGGTTGAGGAATTGGGGAGGGTAGGAAAACCAGGCATGAGTCAGAGAGCCTTATCCTAGGCTCCAGCTTCGTCATATCCCAAGAAAGGTCAGAGTGGTATCCATGGGGATGTCAGGAACTTAGTTAAGGAGCTGAGACTCCTTTTTTTGGCTCCTCTGAGTTCAGATCCCTATAGTAGAGCAAGGCTTCACTGTCCAGTAGCTATAAGAAAGTGCCCACCTCCTTGGTGGCAAAATGTCTAGGGGTGGGATTAAAATATTAGAGAAATGTGGGAAATGCTATATACCATATATGTAAAGAAGAAGCTAAGGGGATTCCACCACTGGGCGACAGAGTCATTCTATATAGTCTCTTAAAGTCATACAGTCTTTAAAAATTAAAAAAAAATTTATTTTTAATTTGTGGAATAAAACAAGTATTTGCATAGCACAGTACAATAAAAAGATGATTGTGTATGAAACTGCAAATCTATTATGTAAAACTTGCTATTCATTTTAAATATATGATGAAGTTATCATGTACATTTCTTTTTTCCTTCCCTCCCCCTACTAAGAGTCATAGATTCTTAAAGGTAGAAGGATCTTCAGAAGAAAGTTAGTCCAGCCTCCCACCCAGAGAAGGAATATCTCAGTGACAGTGACATGTCCCATCCTTTAACAGAGGAGAATGCAATTTTAGAGCTGAACCTCAGGGGTCCCCTGGTCTAATCTGTTCCTGAAAAAGAATCCTCATCACAACCTATGTGAAAAATGGTAACCTAGCTGTTGCTTGAAGACCTCCAACAAAGGGAGAGCATAAGGCTGCCCTTTTGACTTTTGGATAGCCCTAATTGTTAAGGTTTTCCTGACATCAGCCCAATTTGGCATCTTTTCAGCATCCAACCAATATTCCTGGTTTTGCCCTCTAGCGTCTGACAAAACAAGTGGAAACCATCTACCTTTCAGATACTGAAAGACAGCTTTCATGTCTCATGCCCACCTCCCCCAACCCTGGGGTTTTCTTCACTCTCAGCACCGCCATTTCCTTCAGTCGGTGCTCATGTGCCTTGATGCCTTTCACTATCCCACTTTTCCTCCTCTGGACACTGTCTGGCTTATCAATGCCCTTCATAAACAACAGTGCCCAGAAATGAACCCCTCCCTCCAAATATAGTCTGATGGGGACAGAGTGCAGCTGGACTAGCCCCTCCTTTTTCCTGGAAGCTATTCCCCTACAATCGCATTAGCTTTTTAGCTGCCATATCACGCTGCTGACACATGGAGCTTGAAGCCCATTAAAACACCCTGGTCATTTTCAGACAAACTGCCGTCTAACCATGACTTGTCATAATGTTCTCTTGCTCTCTGACCAAGGGCACAAATCTGTGAGATGCTCAATTTGGATTAGGAGTGTAGTTTGTGGCCATGGTACAATTTCCCCTCTGTGTGAAAATCTGGGTTTGTAAAAATATATTTTTGGCCTCAGATGCACCATGCTCTAATTAATACAATGAACTAACTGGGGCAAGACACATGGTCTGACAGTTGCGGTCATGGTGGATCAAGTGCTGGGTCTAGACTTAGGAAGACCTGAGTTCAAATTTCACTTCAGACAATTAAATCACTTAACCTCTATCTGCCTCAGTTTGCTCAGTTGTTAAATGAAGATAACAGCACCTACCTCACTGGATTATTAGGAGGATCAAATGGCATTTGTAACAAAATATTTAGTACAGTGCCTGGCACATAGTAGGCATGATGTAAATACTTATTCCCTTTCCCTGATACAAACCTGTGGAATGAAGGGTATTCACTGAAGTCCCTAAGAACCCTCCCAGATAAGCTAAAAAGCATAGCTCATTCATGAAGAGAATTTGGGACAAGTCAACTGAATATTTCTCATGGACTGGGTGGGTTAAAAACTTAGTATACATATTTCCAGCCTGGCTGCACTCCTTTGGATTTCTCCATCACACCCTTAGGAACCTCTTTAATCTGCAAGATTGCCTCATCAGTACCCTATGCCCTGGGCTCCCTCAGATTGGAGGACACATTAAAGAGTTCCTCCTTCAGCCCTCACTTAAAGAGGGTGTTCAGACCAGCTGTCTCTTCATTCCCCACCCCTAACATCTACTGGTCTTTTGGGCTTCTCTGTTATGCCCCCAGCTGGGCACTCCCCTCCCCCTTTTCAACTTGCCTTTTGGAAGTTATCTTCTTTCAATTAAAAGTTCCCTGAGGGCACGTCCTGCCTTTCTTTTTCACATTTGTAACCCTAGCTCTTGTCACTGGGGCCTGGAACATAGTGGGAACTTAATCAAGATCTATTGACTGACTGATGAGAAGATCTTCTTAAAACCTCTGAGTCATCTTTGGTTCTTTTGGATGTTTTCTTCTAATTCATAACCAAATAGTTGACAAATCCTATTGATTTGAGCTCCCAAATGTCCTTTGTCTCCATCCTCTCCTTTCATTTCCACGGCCACTACCTTGGTTCAGGCCTCTTGCCTGAACTGTTATGTCTCCTACCTGGTCTCCTGGCCTCTGATCTTTTCTCTATCCAATAATTTTTTATATTATGTGGTAAATAATAAGTGTTTAATAAATTATTTTATTCATTTGTTTATTCATTCTTTCATAGATTCATTCATAGCTGACAAAATAGTCTAACTAACCCAACTATGGCAGTCCTTGGCTCAATTAATCTTCCTTAGGTCACCATTTCCTGTAGGCTAAAATACACATTTCTTTAGCTAAGTATTCAAAGACTCTTACAATTCGATTCCTACTTGTCTTTTCAGTCATATCCATTCTATTCATTTTCATGCATGAGCTATTCCAGGCATTTTGGACTCAGTGGTTCTCCAGTCATGTCTTACTTAAGTACTCTTACCTCTGTGTATTTCAGCAGGCTATCCCCTAATCCTGGAATAGACTCCTTCTACATCATAGAATCATATATTTAGAGCTAGAAAACATCTTGGAAGCCTTCTAGTCCTCCCTTCCCCACCATCCCCAGCCCTCCACCATTTTCTAGATGAGAAAGTGAGGCCCAGAGAGGTTGCTCAAAGCCATAGAAGGGATGAGTGGCAGAGCAGGATGCGAACCTCTCTCCTCTGAAAGTTTTCACTGTGCCACATAGTGGTCAGTCTGCTTAAATATTTCTTTCTTCAATGCCCACCTTAGGTGAGAGCTAGTTTTCTCTAATGATCCCTTCCTCTTTCTCCTCCTGTCTCTCTTCCTCTCTTCTTCTTCTTCTTCTTCTTCTTCTTCTTCTTCTGCTGCTGCTGCTGCTGCTGCTGCTGCTGCTGTTAGGGCCCGCCTAACAGGGCTGACGTCAGACTCACCTCTCCTGCCGCCTCTACGGCACTCCAACGGCACTCCAATCGCCTTCCGAGATTCCTGTCGCCCCTACGACCCGGCTTGCCTCCACAAGCCCTTCTCCAGCTGTCCCTGAAGTCTGGTCACTCTGGTCTCCCCTACAACCCGGGTTTGCTCCCACGAACCCCTTGGGGGAGCCTGCTCCTCCGAGAACAGACAAAGGAGTCCTGACACCAAAATGTAATGTCTTGCAGTTTAATCTCTTTCTCGTTTACAATCACCTCATCTCTCTCTCTTCCCGCTTTCACCTTGCCTCCCTCCTTTTATCTCCTTTCCCCTCCCCCGACTCTCTTCTCCCGCGTGCATCAGCAGTAACAAGCTTCTCATAGCAGGGGAGTGCTCCCCTGTTAGCAGTGCATACTCAATACCCCAAAATCACGGGGGAGAATAAATGCCCAGGTGCCTCCACCCTGCTTGAGTTGCTCTGTCCTTTGCCTGAGTTTTCCGTGGGTTTTCAGAGTTCTGTAGAGTCTTAAAGGGGCCCCAACATTCTTTCTTCTTCTTCTTCTTCTTCTTCTTCTTCTTCTTCTTCTTCTTCTTCTTCTTCTTCTTCTTCTTCTTCTTCTTCTTCTTCTCCTTCTCCTTCTCCTTCTCCTTCTCCTTCTCCTTCTCCTCCTCCTCCTCCTCCTCCTCCTCCTCCTCCTCCTCCTCCTCCTCCTCCTCCTCCTCCCTCCTCCCCTCCTCCTCCCTCCTCCTCCTCCTCCTCCTCCTCTCTCCCTCCTCCTCCTCCTCCTCCTCCTTCTCCTTCTCCTTCTTCTTCTTCTTCTTCCTTCTCTCTCCCTCTCTCTGTCTTTTCTCCCCCCCCACTCTCTCCCTCTCTCTTTCTCTCTCATCAGATTTCTCACAATCTTATAGTTGTTTATGTACAAGGCTTCTCCCCACCCCTACCCCCATGTTAGATTGTAAGCTCCTTGAGGACAGGGACTGTCTGGGTTGTTTTTACCTTTTCTTTTGCCTCAGGACCTAGTATTGTGCCTTGAACATTGTTGGATTGAAGTGAGTTCTCCCTAAAGTTTTCTTCTGGGTAAACCAGGAGGGAAGTTTAGGGAATGGGATGGAAATTAATATGCTGCATGAAAAAGCTCATCAAAGGTGCCGACTTACTCCTAGTGTCTAAAGATAAACTGCTGACCTTCTTGGCCACTTAGCCCAGTGAATTTGCAGTGACGTCTGGCCTTCCCACTCGTCCCCTGCCAGCTTCAGTCAGCCATCTCAGGTGACCCGAAAGTTCACCCTGTCAGTGTGTCCACTGGAAGTTGCTTGAGTCATCTTACTCTTGTATTTATTTAGATGCATTGATTCCAAGAAACAGAGTGACCCCACAGGATAAACAAGCCATGTCTTAACAATCTCCTAATTAAACCAGCAGCCCCTAACAGCTACAAAGGAATCTCTTAGAAGAGAGTCAGGCAGAGGCAAAGGTGGGAATGAGCAGGGCTGTTTCCAAATGCCACTCTCCTATCAGGCGTGCCTGTTTAAAAGGCATGCCCTGGGCTTCCCTAACCAACAGCTAGAAAGCAGTGGCTGCTAATTGAATTATAAGACAAGCCATAAGATTAATAACAATTGATAAAAGAAAAAAACCCTTGCCTGCCATGATTCCAGGGTCATAGATCTAGACTTGGAAGGGAGGTCATCTAGCCCAAATAGCATTTTACACACTTGAAGAAAGCAGAGACCAGAGAGATTAAGAGATTTGCCCAAAGTCACACGGGTAGGCAGTGACAGGGCCTCTGACTCTGAATCTAGTGTAATACTTTCACCCAGAGATCTCCAAGCCCTTTATATTTGTCACAAAGGAATGGAAGTATCTTAAGAATAAATTAACTTCTCAGGCTTCAGTTAAATCCTCTCTTGGATGAATGGACACAAACTTACACAGCAAGTTCAGCGAGTTAATTGTGTGATATAACAGTCCCAAAAGCTAGTGGCATCTTAGGCTTCACCAAGAGACCTAGCTTCCAGGAATGAATGAATGAATGAATGAATGAATGAGAGGCATTATGCTCTTGTGAAAAAAGCACTGGAAATGAGATGACTTAACTTCTAGTCCTAGCTCTGCCATTGATTAGTTCTGAGACCCTGGGAAACTAACTTCTCTTCTTGGAGCCTACCCTCATCTGCAAAATGGTGGGAAGATAAAAGGAAGTTGGATTAGCTCTCTAGAAGGTCTCTTCCCCTTCTAACATTCTGTTGTTCATATGGCAGTTAATCATACACTACCCCAAGATATCTGCTGTATTCATTCTCTAACTTAGCTTCAGCCCAAGAGAGTAGGCAAGGCTAGACTTCCATCCCTGTAATGGGCCCTTTTGGCCTAGCTCACTGTTCCTCACATTTAACCAGACTCCCTCTTTTGCTGGCTTGTAGCCTCATGGGCTGAGAGGAAGGAGTCTTTAACTCTGTTGGAACCCTTGGTCCATTGCTTTTATGACACAGGAATAGAAACTGAAAGGTCAAGCTGCTGATGGATCTTCTTCCTCAGCCATGGCCAGGACCTGTAATGGAAGTGCTGGGCTCCACTGCTGAATAGTGTTTCAAGAAGAGAATGGGATGATCTATCTAGACTTTATTAGCCACACTAAGCAAATCCACCTGAAGGGTTACATATCTATTAAGTAGTTAATAAATGCATATATTCATGTATTCAGTTAAATTTAACAAGGAATTATTAAATGCCTACTACACACATGGTGCTGGGTGTGCACGAAGAATAAGAACAATCCCTGCCCTCAAGAAGCTTGTTTTCTTCCCCTCACGCACATTTCCATATTCTCTGGATGCCCTATACTGTAATCGGCACTGTGGGGGGTATAAAGAATAACATGGTGCCTATCCCAGAAGAACTCATGGTCTGCTTTTGAAGATTAGGCTAATACGAGTTTCCAGGAATAAGATAATACAGAAGCAAAATAAAAATGAGATGGATGAATAAAAGCTGTGGATTATAGGGGAGGGAGTCTGGTTTTCTGGTCTGGGGCCAAGTAAAAGAATAACACAAGCATGAAATAAAAATATGGCAACATGATTGAGATCACAAGGAAATCTGATTATGTGCCAGATGAATGGTGCCATCTACATATGCCTTGTGGGCTGCAGTGGTCAGGCAAGGATGACTGGTGGAGATGGGGCTTGCTTTGGCCTATTAGGATTGGTAGGATTTAAGTGAGGACAGAAGAAGAAAGACGGCACAGTGAAAGGGATAGAGTGAGGAAGACTAGCCAAAGCATGTGCAAGAGACAAGGCAGAGGCTCTCCACACTGGAGCGGAGAATTTGTGTCAAGGAACAGTGGGAGATAAGCTTGTCTTCAGATTACAAAAGGCCTTGAATGTCAGACTGAGGAGTTAGGGCTTGATACCGGAGACAATGGGACAAGACTGGAGATTTTTGTGCAGGGGAGAGGCAAAACGTCATCAAGGCTGTGCATTAATAGCTTCCACTTTTATATAATGCTTTGTGATTTACAAAGTGTTTTCCTCATTATTCCCATTTTACAGATGAAGAAAACGGGTGCAGAATGATCAGATGACTTGTCTAAGGTCACACAGACAGCATCTGTTGAATCTCAGACTTATCATGCACTTACATTATGTGCTGCCATGGTCATGACTAGGGTCTTTTCTAACCTAGGGCTGCTAGAGTTAGGAAGATGTAAGATTTGAGTTCAAATCCTACCTTAGACATGTAATAGTTGTGTGACTTTGGACAAGTAATTTTACCTTTCTTAGTTTCAATTTCCTTATCTGTAAAATGGGGATAATAATGTCACCAACCTCACAGGGTTGTTGTAAGGATAGAAGGAGCTAACATACTAAATTATTCTTAAAATTTAGAGTGCTATATAAATACTAGTTCTTGTTGTTGATGATGATGGTGCTGTTATTCCAGGGCCAAGCTGACTAAACCTGGGGTTTGATTTCAGTGGAAAGCATACTGGGTTTTGAGGCAGAGGATCTGAGTTCAAATCTTGACTGGTGACTTTCTACCTATGTAGCCTGGGGCAAAATCATTTCCCTGCTCATCTGTAAAATGAGGGGGTTGGAGCAGAGGTTCCTTAAGGTCTCTTGGAGTCCTTGAGTTTATCCTTGTAGCATTCAAGCTGACTGGGCATTTGCTCCATTGGCCATAGGTCTGGTAGTCCCTTTTTTGAGTCATAGACCCCTTTGGCAGTCTGCTGAACTCTCTGGACTCCTTAGAATGCTGCTTTTAAACGCAGAAAATAAAACACATAGGACGATAAAGACGAGGACGTCAGTAAAATTAGAGGTGTAATTTATTTCCAGTCCAGGGTTACGGACTCCCCCCCTGAAATCTATCTCACCCCTAGTCTCCAGTCTCCTCTGAATTCGATCATTGCTGTCTCAGAGGGAAAGAAAGCCAGGAACAGGCTCACTGGTCAGGATCTGGAGAACAGTGGGAAAATGAGCAGTCTCCTCTTCCTTGGAAGTCTGGACAGCGTCTGGGTGAAATCTTTTCTGCTCCATTACCCTGAAGTCAAGTCCTTTGCCCTAATTAAGTGGCATGCCAGGAAATAGAAGTCAAGCTTTCGGGAGTTCTCAGAAGTCTTTTTATGAGTCATTTAGTCAAGTCTGAAAAGGCAAACTATTAATAAACAGGGAGACTACAAAGTTCATCAGAGTGATCCAAGAGATGGTGCGTCCGCCGAAACAAGGTGCCAGGGGCCAGGGATGAAGTGCATTGTCTTCAAAATGGATCCGGAGTGCTGGAAACCTCCCCGCGGCGGGGACCCCGAGGCGAGGGGCTAGCCTTTCTCCTTGCAGTGGCTTTCAGATAACCTTGGAGCAGACTGATTGGTGGAAACCATTCATCTTCCTTCTGTCAGGGAACTCAACAAGAAAAGAGCTTAACTCTTTCCACTCCAGGACCCTCCGGGTGACCCACCATCAGTCAGGGGGAATTAAGGACACCAGAGGAAAAGCTGTCTGAATAGCTCTCCCCCACCCCTGCTCTGTAGAATAAGGGAACATTCGTTCTGCTGTACTTAAAATGATGCCTGCCTCCTCTGTCTGCCCTCTGGGGGATTGAAGCCCTGAAAGATGTACAATGGAGATGAGCTCATTTACATTTTCCAGACACCTGAGGAGTTGAAAATGTTTATCTCAGCAAGAGTGAAAGGCAGGAGCAGTCTGCCGATGGAGCTGCAGAATTTGACTGGCTGGGGAGGTGACTAGCCAAAGGAGCGGGAGGGGCCTGTTTGCAGGCATTCTTTCCTTGGATCCTCAGGTCTGTGTGCACATCCTTAAGCCTTGTATGGAATTGGAGGCAAAGGAGCCATCGAGTTATAGTGAAAAGAACACTAGTTCCAGGAGTCAGAGAAACTGAGTTTAAATCCTGTCCCTGATGAATATTACCAGAGTGACCTTGGACAAGTCACTTAATGTCCTTGGGCATCAGCTTCCACATCAGTAAAACGAGGGGCTTGGATTAAATGGCCTCTGAAATGGCCCCTTTCATGCAGATTTAAAAAATATTTTCATTATACTGTTATGGAGGTGCTTATTTTATTCCATAAATTAAAAACAAAATAAAAAATCCAATTCTAGACTTATGAATTATCAACTTCTCTGAGTTTCAGTTCCTTCTCTGTAAAATGGGGGGTGGTGTGGGGCTGAAGAGGAAGTGAAGATAATTCCTGCCTTGTGAGATCTGGCTATCAGACATCAGGTTTGATTAAGTGATTGCTAAGATCCTTCCCAATCTAACATTCTGTGACCTTATGATTATCCCAGTAGGTTTATTCTCTTTTTAGGGTGGTAGTCTTCTTGGGTACTGAGGGGCAGGTCGGGTGATACAAAGAATATCAGATCCGGTGTCAGAAGACCTGGGTTTGAATCTTGGGGCTGCTACTGAGAAGCCTCATGATTTGGGCCACATTACTCCATCTGTCTGTTCACCAATTTCCTCACTCATAAAATGGGAATTAAACATTTTTCTGAGGATCCAGTGAGGTAATAAGCACAAAGCATTTTGGTAGAGTAGCCCCACCACAAAGGTCCCAAAGGTGGGCCCATGAAAGCTCTGCCCAGGTTCATGGCTCCCCAAGGATCCATCACTTCACTCATATTGCTGAGCCCCTATTTCCAATGAATATCTGCAGACAGAGTTAGATGACACATGAAACATAATAGTTCATTGAAATAAGTAATTAGCATACATATTTGGGACTTATATGACTTCTCCTTCCAAATGTCCTTGGGAGCTGTGAATCCACTCCTCATTCAATCTCATTGTCCCTCCAACACTGGGAAAAGCAGCTAGGGAGATTGGCTCACAGCAGGTATCAGGGGGGTATCATCCCCAAGCAGGCTCTGCATTCCCTTCTCCATCTTAGTACAAATGCTGCCTCTTTTCAGGGATCTGAGCTTCCACACATCAGTTGGAGGCTCTCTCCTGATTCTCCACCATCTTTGTGCCTGTATGATGCCAAACTGGATTCAGAGCACACACCTGTGGTCTTGGCCCCCATCATCTTGTCTCTGGCTGTATCTCTCTCTCCTGACTGTTCGTGAACACCAGGGCTCGGGACATGACTGCCAGTCTTCTGTTTTCCTCCATCACTAGTTCATCAGGTCATATTTGTACCGGACTTATAAGACTCTGTTTCCTCTTTTAATCACCTAAGTTAAAATTGTGCCTAACCAAGCAGGATCCCCTGCTGGGTGACTGCCTGAAAGGAAACTCATGCACAGCCTTCTGGGAGGTGTACTAAAAAGACTTTTTTCTCTAATGAAAAAAGCATAGTACTTGCTACCTAGTGGGTATGGAAATATCTATTTATTCCCTGTTTGAATGAGTAAGGTTCTCTTATCCTAGTGCTGAAGGTATAAAGTCTTCTTTTGTCCAGTTTCCCTAAAGTAGCTTTAAGCCCCTCATGTCATAGGACCATCCCATACAAATGTATGCCCACATTGTTATGACCTTCTCCAAGATTCATATTCTATGACAGAGCTAGAAGAGATCTCAGAAATCATCTAGTACAACAGCATCATTTTACATATGAGAAAACTAAGGTCCAAATCAATTAAGTGACTTGTCCAAGGTCACACAAGTAGTAATGAGTAGGATTTGAAACAAGGTCTTCTGATTCCAAAACCAGTTCTTTTATAGTATACTAGGCTTAACAGAATGACAGTGTCTTTACATTGAAAGGAACCACAAAAGCATCTAGTATAATCTATACCTGAACAAGAATTTGCTCTACTACATCCTAAATGTGTTCATCTAGCCTCTGATAGAAGATTTCCAGTGATGAAGAAACAGCTGCCTCCTGAGGCCACTCATTCTACTTTTGGACAGCTCTAATTATAAAGAAGTTTTTCCTTTTATCGATCTCAAATCTACTTCTCTGTAACTTCCACCTTTTGCTCCTACTTCTATCCTCTGGGGCTGGGTAGAACAAGGCTAATCCCTCTTCTTCATGACAGCCCCCTAAACAGCTTCACCATGTAATCTGTCATTCATCATGGGGGGCTGTAGCCTTGACTTAGGTGGTTTTTACTGGGGCTATGGTATGGTAGCCACTGGATTGTGTTTGCTTTTAAAATTTCTTTACCTTGGGGGTTAGTTAATGTTGCTGTCTTCTCCATGAAAGTCTCTGGCTTGAGCTTCTATGTCTAGTATGGGATGGGAGGAGATCTCTCCCATTTCCTGGAGCTGAAAAATGGTGGCCTCAAGGTGGATGATGAGCCAAATTCACTATTATATTCATTGCATCTTATTCTTTTTATGCCTGAGAGCACAGAAAGCTTCCAAACTTTCAGACAGACAGTGACAAGCATCTGTTGTCTTTTCCAAAATGAAGAAAAGAATTTTTCACTGGCTGAAGTGTGTAGGCTGAATCTTGGCTCAGGTCATCTCTCTCTCTCAAGTCAAGTCATCAAATCAAGAGTAATTTACTAAGTGCCACACCAGTAGCCATAGAGGGGATTGGGCGAGAGAACTCAGCACAGCTAATATCACCAGTGGAAAATTCAGCTCAGTCCAACAGCATTTATCAAGTGCTTGATATGTCCAAGATGCTAGGATGGATAAAATCCTTATCCTCAAGGACCTTACATTCAAAGAACTCAAAATGCTTGTCCTACTGATCGAAAGGAAACATGCAACTGTAGAACCACAGAGGGCTAGAGAATAGAATAGAAGCTTCTTAAAGGGAGAGACTGTTTCCTTTTTGTCTTTGCATCCCTGACTTCTAGCTAACAATGTCTTATGGAGAACAGGCACTTAATACATATTTCTTGAATCAAAATTAATTGGACTAGAAGGCATCTTAGATATCATTCATACATCTACACATATGAAATAGAGGATTGTATTGCATTATACCCCACCAACCTTAGGAGAACTCTCTGTTCTTCATGCTTAAAGAATTATTTCCAGTGGAATAAAGGGGTCATGCATGATTGAATTGCTTTTGAAAAACTGATTATTTCCATCCATGTGCCCTGTGCATTTCACAAACTACTACTAGCCTCTGTTGGGTGACCCAAACTCTAAGTCTAGGGTTCTTAACCATTTTTGTGTGACATGGACACCTTTGCAAGTCTGATGAAGTGAACCTATTGACTCCTTCTTGGAATCATTTTTTTTCCAAGTCATAATTGAAGAAAAAGTTCAATTTCAGTTAGTGATTACTCAGTAAACATTTATTAAGCATCTACTGTGTACCAGGCATTGTGCTAAGTGCTGGAGATACAAAGAAAGGTAAAAGTCAGTCCCTATTATCAAGGTGCTCACAATCTAAAAGGGGGAAACATGTGAATAACTATGTACAACTAGCTATTTATAAGATAAATTGGGAATAATCAATAGAAGGAAGGTGCTAGAATAAAGAGGAATCAGGAAAGGATTACCGTAGAAGATCGGGGTTAATGCAAATAGAGATGTAATTTTTCCTCCTAAGGTCATAGATCCCCAGAAATCTATCCACAGATCCTTGAGGGTCCTTGGACTCCAGTTAAGAATACCTGCTTTACTGTGTTCCATTCCCAGTAAAGTATATATATTCTATAATTTTGGCTTCAAAGTCTTTCAACAGTAAATTTTTCCCAATAAGACCTCCCTCATCTTTCCCACTCACTTGTCTCATTACCTTTCTTCCACTCAGGTCAGATTATTTTAAACTTCCTTTCCTGCTCCTCCTTTTCTTGACTTTAAACATTTTTTCTAAGCCATTCCTTGTTCTGAAACAATTCTCTCCTCCTTTTCCACCTAATCATTCTTAATTCCCTCCTTACCCCTCAAATCTTACAGTCTTTCCCATGAACCTCAGATCTTTATTGAGGTCCTACTGAGTTCCAGCTTCTGTCTTGGGTGAGGACTTTTTGCTTCCCCTAGTGGGGTTGGAACAGATGCAAAGGTGGATTTTCTCTTGGGTTTGCCATTGTAAGCTGATCCTTTCCTTCCCTAAGGAGGGAGAGGCCTAGGTGAACAACTCAAGCCCAGATCATAAGAACAACATATAACAGCTAAGATGTTATCCTTGTCTTTTCTTTGTCCTTATCTTTTTGAAAATGCAGACTTCTCAGGCAGATTGTGACTGTCTTTCCTATATTTTGAAGTGTAGGGACTTTGGGACTATGTGATCAATAAACATTAATTAGTGATGATATTCCTGCTCCCTGACACCAAAGCCCACTTTTCAACACCAGTATTCTCTGGGTGATGCTACCAGGCTGCAAATCATGTAACACCACGATGTCAGAAACATCAAAATTGTGGGTAACCCAAAGGGCACTGGGTAGAAGCTCAGCAGGTTTAAATAGCCTGTAGCATCCCAATGGCATATATGTGGGAAGTGGCAGAAGAGACAAGATTAAGGACATAGATGCCCAGAGGAGGGAGGTCAGTCATACCTTAAGATTAGGATCAAGACAATCTAAGCATTACATTATTTGTGAGATATTAAAAGGCAAAGAGCAGGAGTTCTTTTTTTTTTTTAAATGCTTTATTAACTTCTGGTTTACATCATTCATTTCCGCCAGATTTTGAGTTACATTTTTTCCCCATTTTTCCCCTGCCCACCACCCCAGAATAGCAGTCGTATAGGATATCCCCTCATCCAATCTGATCTCTCCCATACCCCCTTCGACTTTTCCATTAGGGCAAGGTGAATCTCTGTGCCCCAATGCCTGTATGTCTTATTTCCCAATTATATGTAAAATAGTATTAATAATAGTATTTATATATTTAAAACGTTTGATTTTAAAACTTCAAATTCCAGATTTATTCCCTTCCTTCCTTGTCACCCACTCTTGCTGGGAAGATAAGCAATTCAGTATATGTTGTACATCTATAGCCATGCAAAACATTACCATAGTAGATATATTGTAAAAGACTGACTATATTTCCCTCCCTCTTATCCCACCTCCCACTTGGTCTATTCCCTACTTTGATCCTGTTCCTTTTCACTTTTTTTTTTGGAGGGGGGAAGGGAGGGCAATTGGGGTTAAGTGACTTGCCCAAAGTCACATGGCTAGTAAGTGTTAAGTGTCTGAGGCTGGATTTGAACTCAGGTCCTCCTAACTCCAGGGCCGGTGCTCTATTCACTGCTCCACCTAGCTGCCCCCATCCTGTCCCTTTTCAAAAGTGGGTGCTTCCAACTTTCCTCCCCGCCCCCAGCCTGCCAGAGCAGGAGTTCTTAACCTGGATGAGGGAGGTCTTAGGAACTTAAAAAAAATTCTAATAATTGTGCTTCAAAACAACTGGTTTTCTTTGTAATCCCATATATTTTATTCTATGCCTTTAAAAAAAAACATGATTTTGAGAAGTCAGTAGTTTTCATCAAACTGCTAAAGTGGGCCATGACACAAAAGTTTAACAACCTCTTTGTCTAGAGGAGGGCCTTGGTATTTGGGGTAGCTGCCATCTTGAAGGAGGCAGATGAGAGTAACACAGGATCCAAGGGCAGGAAAAAGTCAACATCTCCTCTGATGGAGGGAATGCCTTCATTGGGGTCATGGAGCTACTGAATTATGGAAATCAGTTCCTGCTCTCAGGGTTGGGCCTTTTCAAGGGTCCTCACAGTTAGTTTACCAACTAAATGCTCAGAGAAATCAAGGAGCTATATATAAAGGAGAAGGGATGTAAGGGATGTGTTCTCAGGATTCACAGTTGCAGGTATTCTTGGCCGGTAGTTCACAAATCCCTGTAAATACTCACAGATTAGTCAACTGAAACCCCAAACTTTAGAAGAAATTAATTGAAACAGCTATCGAACTGAGGAGGTTTTGCCTGAGTAAATATTTTCCATTTTGAACTCTAATACATTCATTTAATAATCCTAAATGCAGTTTTGTTAATTTAGGGATAGTTCCACAAAAAATAAATCTATTCCATTAGGAACTGTCACCAGTGTAAGAGGATTTGGTTTCTCATTTTATGATTTCTTTCAAAGGAAATTTATTCTGGCAATAGATTTAATGATTCTTTGCTAACTCCCTAGCAGAGCTCCCTTGCTGTAGAAGGATCACAATAAAATACTTCAGGCTTTTTGTTAGACGTAGACATTCCCTGCTGCTGGTAATGACATCCTTCTCCTCATTGTCTCTCTGAAAACCTTCAGTTTTGTTTCATTTACCCTGTCAGCACCCTCTTCAGTAGAACCTCACAGCCATAACCCCCCAGGATATTGGACAAAAATTTGGAAAAATGCCATTCAATTTCCGGCACATTCTGTTCCATTTATTATCTCCATAGAAGCTATTGTAAATAGCCCCTTGGTAGCCCAGAAAGGAAACATGGGTAACTTGTTCCATTAGTAATCAATCAATCAATCAACAAGCATTTATTAAATGCCTGCTCCTTGCCAGGCACTGTGCCAAGTACCAAGGATAAAAAGACAAAAATAAAAGAGCCCCTGTTCTTTTGGGGGATACTTACACATATAATCACATGCAATGTGGACTGTGTATGCCATCTCCCATCTCTCCTTGCTGGGCTTCCCAACCTGACAGGCTAGGGCTACAGCATCACCAAGCTTGCCAACACTGAGGGTTGGGCAGTGAGTGCTATGCCAGCACAAATCACGAAAACTGAACTTTTTCATCACCTGTCTTCACCGTCAGATTTCACTGTTACTTGTACCTGGACTTGTTCTCCAATGATTAGCACAGACCCAGCCTTTCTATTTTCTTCATTCTTATGTCCTTGTGATACTGAACCCTGGAATGCCAAAGAATAAACCTCACCTCCCCACCCAAACCTCAGTTGTTCCCTCTGTCATGCCTACTTCTTAACCCCTTGCAATCTGACTTCTGACTTTATCATCCAAGTGAAATGGCTCTCTCTAGTTACCAATGATTTTTTATAGGCCAAATCTAATGGCTTCTTCTCTATCCTCATCCTTCTTGACTGTGTCTCTGCAGCTTTAAATGCTGTTGACCACTTTCTTCTCCTGGATACCCTTATTTCTCTGGGTTTTTGTGACTTTATTCTCTCTTGGTTTTCTTCCTATTACTCTAACTGCTTTTTCTCAATCTCTCTCTTTTTTTTCGTCTCCCATTTCTGTTCTGGCTCTAGTCTCGACTTAATGGACTTCAAAGACTATGTTAACTGCTTCGGCTGTCTCACCCTGGAACTTACAACTGTCCCTGCTGGCATCTCACCCTGGAATGTCTTTTCACCAGACTGGTCCCTTTCTCTCACTGGTGAATTCCTCCTGGGGCTTCCATTTTGTGGAGAGGTCAACCTGGACAGCCTTCATTCCCTTCTTGGCTCCAGTCCTGATTTCTAGGCTTCAGTATTCCATTTTCCTTTGTTCCTTTTTCATTGGCTTTTCCTCATGTCAGGAATGCTTTATTTCCCACCCTCTGGCTCTTAGAATCTCTGGATTCCTTTAAGACCCAATTCTTCCAGGAGACTTTTCCTAGCTCTTCCAGCTGCTATTGCCCCCCTCCCCCAACCTATCCCCCTCACTTAGGTTACTTTTTATCTCTTTTGTATCTAGTGAGATAAATAATTGTAAAGCTGACACATAGTAGGCACTATATAAATGCTATTTTTAAATGCTCCATTTTATATATGTTGTCTACTCCATTAGAAAGAAAGCTTCTTGAGGAAAGGAGATGTTTTTGCTTTGTCTTTGTATCCTCAGAAACTACTACAGTGTCTGACCAATAGTAAATGCTTAAAAATACTTATTGATTATTTGTAAAATAAATGCAAGATATTTTGGGGGGGGGCGGGGATGGGAGGGGGCACATGTAGCTGGCACATAGTAATGTGGATTGGATTTCGAATTAGGAAAAGCCTCACTCAGGGGGTATTAACTGGATTGAACTTTGCAGGAAGTTAGGGATGTTAAGAGACAGAGGTAAGGCATACATTCCAGGCACAGAGGTCATCCTACGAAAAGGCACAGAGAAGGGAAAGGGAGTGTTATATGTGAAGAACTCCAAATAAGACAATATGGCTTGATGGTAGAGAGTAGAGGTGGGGTATAAACTTGGTTGACTTGCATTAATAAAGATATTATGTTGAAATGATTTCAATGCTAGAAACTTTGCTATTAGAAAGGGGCATCTAGTCTCCCAGAAAGAACTCTGGGTGAGGAATCAGGATGCCTGTATTGTCTCTGACCTGCTACTAGCTGTTTGACCTTGGGAAAGTTACTTTCCCTCTCTTCATTTCTTATGACACACTAATTAGTATTCCATTACATTTATATGCCATAATTGTTTAGCCACAGTCAAGTTAGCCAATTGATGGGCACATCCCCCCCTTTAGTTTCTAGTTTTTTGCCACTCCAAAAAATCACTTTAAATATTTTTGTACAAATGAGTCTTTTTTTTTCTTTCTTTGATTTATTTTGGTGGGGGAACAGGCCTGGTACTGGTATCACTAAGTCAAAGGGCATATGCAGTTTAGTAGGCACAGTTCCAAATGACTTTCCAGAATATTGTGCCCAATCCACAGCTCTACCAACAGCATGTTGCTGTGCCTGCTTTCCTGCAGCCCCTCCAGCATGTCATTTTCCCTTTTTTTGTCAGCTTTGCCAGTTTCGGGTTGTTGGGTGTGAGGGAGTACCTCAGAGTGACTTTAATTTACATTTCCCTAATTATTAGTGATTTGAAGCATTTTTTTCATATGCATTGCAAACCTTAAAGTCCTATAAATGCTACCTATTATAATTATAATTATATGGCTATTGTTAGCTTTTAATAGCTCATAGTAATGTAATGTTGTACTGGATGGGGCTTAGGACATGATTTGCATAATTGATTGCTCAAAACTCTGGAACTGGGGAAAGAGATGGGGGGACTCAAGAGCCTGAATTCCCAGAGATTTCAGGAAGCCTATATTATATGTGAATCTATGTAAAAACAACTTAGGGACAACAGAAGCTGTAATTGTTACAGTTATTTCTATACTATTTGGCCTCTATAATTCTATCCCCCCATTTAAAAGCATATAAAGATGTATTTGCTTTTTAGGATTTTTGTAACTGAAAATGGTAACCTTTCTCTGTGAAGGTAAATGAATTGCTATGGCTTGCTAGAGAATGCATGCATGCATATGTAACTATATTAGTAAATTGATATTTTACTACCAGAATCTTTCTGAATTATTTTTCCCCTTCATCCCTTCCTCCCCCTTTAGTGGGGCATTCATAGAATCAAAGAGGAAAATTCTACCTCCTTCAAACAAAGGTGCTACTCTTCTGCCTTGAAGCCTAAGTCTCCAAGCCATTCCCTTTGGCATTAATCAATCTAGTTAGTGATGAAGGGGCCAGCAAAGTTAGGGCACTTTTTATTGTCTTCTGCTCACCTATGCAATTTCATTATTTCACCTCATGTCCTTTAACTGTTGGGAAGATCTCATTTCCAAAACTGTGATAATGCTCAACTCTGTATAAGTTGTTTTTTGTAGCCCCCTTGTTGTAAACAACTGATCGCCACATCCTAAGCTCTAGGATGGATCATCCCCTCTGACCCCATGCTCACTATCCCATTTAGCCAATCAATGCTCTAGAATCTCTGGAAATTAAACAAAAAATGGAAACCTCTATAGTGTGTTCTGAGATGGGATCTTTTTTGGACTAAAAAAAAAAGGAAATCCTATGAGCCATGCTAGAGGGGTGCAGGGTAGGTGGAGGAGGGGGATCTGCTACCTTTGATACTAATACCTGTGTATTATACCTGTGGTTTTGAGCTACTAATTCCCCTTACTCCCAGCTATCTTTGCTGCTTCAACCCATCAAAAAACCTCTGGGGTTTACAATCTATTTCTTCCCATTTGCCACTCTGGGATTCAATGCTTTTTCTTTTCCTTCACCCCCTTTACCCTCACTGGTCTATATAAGACTACAAGCTTCTGTGGCCCCTGATATATGGTAGAGACACAACTTACGAAAAAGACCTGATGAACATCTCATCTTAGCTGTCCTGAGATCTCTCCTGGCTATAAAGAATATTCTTCAATAAACCTCGTTATAAGATCATTTATATGTTTGACTTGCTTCCATTTTCCCTGGGTGTAGAAGGTGAGTTTATCAGAATAAAAACACTTATTTAGAGGGCAGTTGCTACTAAATGTAGGAAGTAACATGAATATAGAAGAATCTGATCAGTCCTCTTCAATTTATCTTCTATAAACCTCAAAGGAATAGGGCACTAAAGCATAGACAAAGGGATGTATTCCTTGCCTGGAAAGTTTTTATGTGGGTCCTGCCTCTTTTCCTTGATTCTAGGAGAGGTGAACTAGAACTCCCTAACCATCTTGGCCTCTTTCAAGATAGTCTCAATGCAGCTCCTCCCCTACTTTCTATTGACCAAAACTTGGGAATATCAGAGAATTTTCACTCCCCCTGCCTCTTTGTCTAGGACCCATGGCCCTTGGCATGCCTATGAGAGACTTGTCCCTGAGATGTCCACTTCTTTTTCCTTCTCAGTTTCTGCAACCATTGGCCCATTGGTGAAGAGGCAAGAACTTTTCCCCCCAGGACCCTTCAATGCTGAGGCCAATCTTACTTAGAGGAGGTTTATTCCCAAGTGTTTGTTAATTATATCATCCCTATATTCATATTTTAAACTAGGGAGCCAGAAAGATTAGAGGGATTAAAGAGTTCTATTATAGCTTTTTCTACCTTGGATTTTTAGAGCTGGGAATGAATGAAAAATCACTTATTTAGTACTTACTACATCACAGGCGATGTGCTGAGTATTAGCGCTACAAATATAAAAAAAGCAACAGTTCTTGCTTTTGAGGAGCTTACATTCTAGTAGAGGGAGAAAATGAAGGACATAAGTAGTCAGGTTATGGTGAAATCACAGGAACGTTGAGTGGAGCTGGCCTGTTGAGAAAAAGGCACAGTATGTTGCAATGGGGAATCTTGAGGCACTGCTTACCCCTAACTCTCCCTCTCTTATCAGTTTTTCTTTTCTCCCTGCTTCCAGAGAACCACCAAAAGACCTTCTTCCTCTTTTCCTTTGTCATTAATATCATGCTCTCTTTCTCCTCTCTCTGAGAAGCCCAGCCCAAGAAGCAGAAAAGCAAAGAACAAATTTATTTTTACTTCAAAAAGGTGAAAGAGGGTTTAGGGAAAGGGGACTTGATATATCACAGTTTCAGAAAATCAGCTGTTTGTTCAGTTCCAGTCTCTCTTGGTTCCTAAATTAGTCTTTGTCTTAATTTCCTGGCTGGTCCCAGGGGATTTCTCTGTTCTCAAATTGCCAGCATCTGATCTCCACTGCCATCCCCTCTCAAAGTACCTGCTGCTCCCTTATTTCTCCTCTTGGGAATCCCAATATAACCAGAGCCTAGAGGTCAAGGTCTCCTTAACATCAACTACTTTGTGGGAATACAATGCCATCACTGTTCTTGTGAGGGAATAGATTTATTATAATCTAAAGAACCTTCATTCTTCATTTACATAGATGGCCTGATTTCAGAACCTTTCCAGTATTGCTCAAGTGGGAGGGAAAAAGGCAGGAAGTGGAAATCACAAAAAGAAGGTAGGAACCTCTGGGACTGTGTGCTTGGTTTAAATCCCTCCAGTAATTCTGGTCTGTCTCCTCTCAGAGTCAGCATCCACCAAATGCCAAAACAGCCTCTTTAAAGCATAAGTTACTCCCTTCTAAGAGAGACTTCAATGACTCCCCATTTCTGTTAGGATAAAATGGAAGTTCATGGAAGCTCATTCCTTAGTTTGGCATTTAAAGTCTTTCACTCTCAGATTCTAGCCTGTTCCCAGGATTATCAACCCACTTCTTGTACTCTGAGTTTAAATTTTTAAAAAGGTTCTTTTTTTATTGTGACTTTCACAATTATCAATATCCACCAAGATTTCAATATATGTATAAAAAAGAACAAGAGGCTTGCATATTAAACCATGCACTCTTTTCTGCAGTTTGTTTAGAAAGAAATTCACATTACACATAATTTAACAAGGTAGTAAAAAAAACTGCTCTGTATCTCCTTCTGAACTTTTTCTGTTTCTCTTCTGTGTATGAAAATGTTTTATTGAAGTTCTTTTTTTTGCATATCACTCCCTACTGTGACTTACTACCTCCACCCTCCTTTAGTAGAAACTCCTGCTTTCTAACGACTGTAATAGTTCAGTAAAACAAGCCATTGCACTGGCCATATATGAGGGTACACATTTCATTTGGCATCTCTTGTGCATTAGAAAAATGAGCAGAACACCAATAATATAAAGAAAAACAACAATTAAAGGCCATGTGCTCTGTGTTCCAGCCAAGCTGGCTTTTTTCCCCTTCCCTGAATTGCTTAAGCCATCTCCCATCGCTGTGCCTTTGCATGCCTGGAATGCCCTCCCTTTTCACTTGTGAATCAGGGCATGTACCATCTCAAACAGGAAGCCTTTCCCAATCTCCTTAGGCATTCTCTTCTCCTCTAAGTAATCATAACTATGTTTCTCTGATCCTACCTGCCCTCAGCTAGAATGTGAACTTCTTGAGGGCAAGGGACTATTTTTCATTTGACTTTATCCCTAGTGCTTTGTACATAGTAAGAGCTTAATAAATGCTTTCTGGATTAGTTTGGTTTTTTTTTTTTTGAAAGCTACTGGAAGTAATTATTACATGTTGACTGCCAAAAGTCCTACAATCTCAATTATTGCAAACTAAGTGCTGAGATGGAAGGTAGGGACCATCGAATCACAGATTCTATAGCTGAGTCACAGATATGTCCACTCTAGCACAGTAAGTACCTAGAATATCTTGGCCACAGAAATCTTGGTCTGAAAGAGTATCTGTGACTTTCAAAGCCTTAGCCAGGGGTGGGGAATCTGCAGTCTTGAGGTCACATATAGTCTTCCAGGCCCTTGGGTGTGGCCTTTTGACTGAGTCCAAGTTTTATAGATCAAATCCTTTTATTAAGGGGATTTGCTCTGTGAAGTTTGGATTTAGTCAAAGGGCCACACTAGAGGACCTAGAGGGACATGTGCCATCTTGAGGCTGCAGGTTCCCTGCTCCTCTAGATACTAGGAAAATCTGGCTTGGAAATATTAAAGTGCAACAACTGTACTGAGTTTATGAGAGGGACATGAAAAGGAATGAATCAGGATCTTTTCCCAGGAAGAATTGCACTGAACAAGGTGTTGTGTTCCATGTTACAGGAACATGTTATAAGGAAGAAAGTTAAATGAAGATTTGGCCAAGGTCATATAGTTAGCTTGTTGTAGAGCCAGAACTAGAACCCAGATCTTTCTCTTTTTAAAAATTATTTTATTTATTTCTAACATTCATTAAAAAATGGAGTTCCAAATTCTTTCCTTCTCTTCTACCTCCCCATCCATTGAGAATATTGATATCAATTACATCTGTGAAGTCATGTAAAACATTTGTATATTAGTCATGTTGCAAAAAAAAACAATAAAAAGCTAGAAACATAAATTGAAATAAGTACACTTCAATCTGTACTCAGAGTTCATAAGTTCTCTCTATAGTTAGATAGCATTTTTCATCATGAGTCTTTTGGAATTGTCTTGGATTATTATATTGATCAGAGTAGCACAATTTCATAGTTGATCATTATTACAATATTGCTGTTATTATATACAAATGTTCTCCTGGTTCTGCTGACTTAACTTTGCATCAGTTTGTATAAGTCTTCCCACAAACCAGATCTCTTAACTCCTATGCTTCTTTCAACTATGTACCACACTGCCTCCCACAGTGCTATTACTGACACTCTCCAGTACAGCAAAGAGGATGTGCAGTCCTTACATGGGGAAAAGAGCTCCATTTGTCTGTAGAGCTAGGAATACATCCAGTACCTCTCACTGTCCAGATCCTGTTCAGTGTTCCTGGGCTATATTTGGCAAGGTCCTAATAGTGACTCCACTATTTTTTTCTGTCTGATGGTTTTTCTCCTGTTCTCCTTTCCTTTCTCCTTCCTCCTTCCCCTTTCCTTCCTCCCTCCCTCTGTTCCTCCCTCCCTCCCTCCCTCCCTTCCTTCCTTCCTTCCTTCCTTCCTTCCTTCCTTCCTTCCTTCCTTCCATGTTTTTCATCCATTTGTGATTTATTGGCCACCTATTGTATTCCTGTGCTTGTGCTAGACATTGTGAGGGACAGAAGAACAGCCTTTGGGGAGCCCTACACTCTTAACCGGGGTGGTAAGATTCACAGACAGGAGCAGCTCTATGATAATGACAAGGGAGCTGTACAAACTCTTATAGTAGTAAGAGGAGGAGTTAGAGGAGGAAGGTCAGTATGAGCCCAACAATGGCAGCCTTCATGGAAAGGGATGAAATTTGCATGGTGATTGCTTTGAGTCTTCATTTCTCTCCCTCTATGCCCCCTTGCCTCTGCAAGTGATGCCCTTATAGCAAAGGGAACCAAGTGAGTGAATAACACAAGTTCAGTACATACCCTCCTGATGGTGCTCACTCCTCATTCTATAGGAAGCCTTTGCTGGCCCCTCCAACAGCTGGCACCCTCCCTGCTTCCCTATTTAACCACCCTGCATTTATATGGAATTATTCTGTATATATTTATACATTTACATATACATATATACTTATAGCTAATCTCTCCAATTAGGTAGGAATTCTTTCTCGTTCTTTGTATTTGTATCTTCAAGTTCTATTGTAGTGCCAGGGACAGAGTAGGTGCTTAACAAATGCTTGATCAATTGATCAAGGTAGTTTACCCCTGGCACTTACTCTCACCCCTTTATAACAAGCACACCCATAGATGCACTCACTTACACACTGAAATCAACAGTAAGTCATGTGTCTGTGCACACAGAGATCTGGGCACACGGCATTTGTGTAAAGAATTAATCTTTGGTAAGATGTGAACTGACAGAGAACCCTTTCATATGCTTTGGCAGAGAGGCTCCATCTAGAGCGAGGCAAGGGAGGAAGTGGAAAGGGCCCAGGCCTGAGAGGTAGAACTTATTCAAATCTCACCACCTCCCTTGGACTCTGTCCTCTATCAAGTGAGAGGGAAGGTTTTTTAAGTGTCTAAGAGACAAAAATTATCATGGATGGGATCTTTGAGGGCATCAAATCCACCTCCCTTCATTTTACAGATGGGGATACTAAGGCCTGGAGAAGTTAAGCATCTTACTAAGGGTCTCACACCTGGGAGTGTTTGAAGCAGTATTGAAACCAAGTCTTGCTGACTCCATGTCTAAAGCCCTATCCAGAAATAGCCTCTTCTTCAAGGAGCTCACATTCTCCCAGGAGTGGCGTGAGATACAAAGCACACAGATAATTAAATACTAGGCACCTTGAGGAGGGAGAGGGCACTAACAACTTGATCTGGGTGGGTGTGTTGGGGGGAGGGGGAACAGGAAAACCTTCACTCCTGCAGAGGGTTAAATACCTCCAAATTCACCTTAATTCCAAAATTCCAAATCTTGAGAGTGCATAGTAAGCTTTTACTTACCAAGTCTTCTCTCCATCACATGGAATGTCTCCCTGCACCTATATTGATTTCCACCTCCCCCAACCCCCCTCTTCCCCCTCTCCTATATGCAGCTGACAAATAAAATTCAGGTTATCTGGCCTGCTTCCTACTGGGACATTCATGCTCACTCCATCCCTCCCCTATGCACACACACACACACACACACACACACACACACAGAGCTCAGTATTCACTAATGTTGCTACAGCAACAAAGTCATTAAGCTTTCTGGTCTTGTAGTTTTTACCAGGCACGGGGCTGCTGGGTTTATAAACCATGTGTGAGAGTCTCATTTATATGAAATGTACAATCCCCTGGGAAAGCCATAGCACCAGAAAGGGTGAGGCTGACGACCCAGGGGCCATTCCTTACACTCTCCAGTGCCTTTTAGGGAGGACGGCTCCCTTCCCTCCCCCTCCCTTGCCCCTCCCCCATGGTATCCTGCTCTGACACTCTTGGCTGTGTGGTTCTAACCCAGTCACTTCATCTCTCCAGAACTCAGTTTCCACCTCATAAATGGGCTGGACTTGCTGGCTCTGACGTCCCTTCTGTCTCTTGTTCTCATGAGTAGCTGGGATTTGGAGGTGATTTGAGGAGATGGGTGGTTTGCTTCCTAGGCTTGCCTTTTAAACACTGGGCAGAGTCTAACAGCTATAGAGCTTTCCTCTGGTCAGGCAGGTCCTGGTTGTCCACGTGCTTCAATAAATGCAGTGAGAGCAAAGAGAAGATTCATAGAAATGCAAGCTCTTCTGGCAGACATGGCTGAGAGGCAGTGAGGAAGTCTCACATTAGCATTTCCCTAGTGTTAGGTGTTTTTGTACTCTCCTGTATAATTTTTCAACTTCAGCATGAAATAAAAATAGCAAAAACATTGATGGCTGATGTTTCCATAGTACTTTGTGGTTACAAAGCACTTTCTATATATTATCTCATTGAAGGAAACCAACAGTAGATCTGACTTCCAGTCCAATGTTTCCTACACCATAATGCCTTTGAGGAAACAAGAAAATGGGGAAAACCAACGGTCAGCTAGCAAGCAGTCCAGATAAACCTCAGTCGTGTGGCTTTGGGCATTAGATTGTGAGCTCCTGGTCATCAGGGAATTGCCTTTTTTTTTTTTCATCTCCAGTGCTTAGCACAGTGACTGACTCATATTAGGGGCTTAATAAATGTTTATCGAATTGAAATAACTTCCTTGGGACCCCAGTTTTCCCATCTCTAAAATAAGACTATTGAATACATTGTTTCTAAAGTCTCTTACAGTAGTAATATAGCTTGATTCTATGTAAACAATTCTCAGAATCACATACAAGGAAACAAGTAAGAATTCAACTTCAGCAATAGGTCACCCTGAAAAGGGCACACAGTCCTTGTCTGGTTTCAGAAGTGGCAAGAAAGGTCAAGAGATGTTGCCCTGGGACCTTTTAAAAATAAATCTAACCTCAAATGTTTACAATCCTTTCTCATCCTAATGTTCTGTAAACTTTGATTCTATGGAAAACAGTGGGAAAAGCACTGGTTTAGGAGAGAGAGGACTTGAATTTGAAACCCTACTGTGATAGTACATTGCTGGCTCTGGGCAAGTCTTTTCCCCCTCTCCAGGCCTGTTTCCTCCCTTCTAAAATGTATGTACCTTGAGGGCTAGGAATGTTTCATTCTTGTCTTTGTATACTCATACTTAGCACTGTGCCAGGTGTGTATATATATATATATATATATATATATATATACATATATATATATATATATAATAGGTATTTAATAAATGTTCATTGACTTATTTCTGAAAAACTTTTAATTCTCAGATATTCTTTAAAGTAGGGCAGTTTTACACACGACCCTGGAGATGCTTTGAAAAGATGACATCCATATAAGCCCATTCCGAGCAAGCAGTGTGATTGCATTAATGAGAAATCAGCTTTGATCTTCTTGGGTAGATTAATTTTTTTCCAGCTCTAAATCTATTCATTCTAAGTTTTTTTTATTGCACGTATCACCCAGATCTTTGCTAGGCACTTGACAAAGGAGAGACAAAGCTTGTACCCTGGGGCTTGATTAGGTGGATAGAGGCTGATGGTAAGGATTTGTAGCTATGAAGTGTTCCACATAGCAACAGCAGGTTCAAGCCAGGAATAGCCATTGTAAAGGGGGGGAAAGAAGTTGTAGTGGAGTTTCACTCAAGTTCCGTAACAAGGGGACTACTGGGGGTTCTAGATTAGATACTGAGTAGGCAGAGTGGTAAAATAGAAAGAATATTGACTCTGAAGTCAGAATACTCAGGTTCAGATCCCACTTCTAATGCATACTATCTGTGTGAACTTGGGCAAGTGACTTGACCTCCCCGGGCCTTAGTTTCCCCATTTGTAAAATGAGAGGGCTGGAGTAGATGGCCTCCAAGATCACTGTCACCAGGTGGCAGGAATTCCTTTAGTGGCACCTTGTGGGCTGTTCTTAGGGTAGGAACTGTCCTTGTCCTGCCGAGCCTCTGCCAGTCTCTTGTGATTCTTCTGGTACAAAACCTGAATTCAGGGAGCTCAGAGAGTGGGTGAGGACAAAAAAAAAAAAAACAAAAAAAAATCAGGCACATGAGAAAGCGAAAACGCAGGAAGGCAAGACACCTAATGAAACTGGAGTTTAGTGTGTAAGGATGATGAGATTGGAAAGGTAGATTGGAGCCAGATTGTAAAGGGCTTTCAAAGCCAGATAAAAGCATTTATATGTTACCTTAAAGGAATTAGAGTCATAGAAATTTCTTGAGCTGGGAAGGAACTGGGCTAGACTTGTGCTTTAGGAATGGATTGCTAATGTGAGTGTATCACCCTGGCTGGGGGAGGAAGCCATCCCATTTCCTGATGCCCATATTGGCATATCTCTGAACAAACCTCAGGCACAAAATTTAGCGGTCCAATCTTTCTTTTTAACCCATGGCCTCTGGTCCTTGGCACAAACCTCCAGCACTCAGGGCAGGGGGTCTTTTAAAAATGCTTTTAATGAAGCAAATGAAAGCTCAAAATAACTCATTCTACAGATTTTTAAAAAGGTTTTCCCTCCCACGGCTCAGCTACTGAAGCTCCCTCCATGGCCAGACCCACACAGCGGGACTCTGACAGTGAAGGCCACACGTAGCTCAAGGACCTGGGGCAGGCTTTTCCACTAGACTCTGGGAGTAGGGCTGAGGACTCTGTCTCCAGCTAATACAACTCAGAGAAAGTCTAGCTAGAACTTTAGTTTTTACCTTTGATTCTTGATAACTGGTGTTTTTCTATAGCTTGTGCTCACACCAACAGAAGTCCACTGGCCTGGGCTTGAGGAGGTGTGGGTTCTAGCCCTCCATCTGCTATTAATTAATCATGTGACCTTGGGCACCCACCCCAACCTTCCCGGGCCTCGACGTTCTTATCTGTAGAATGAGAAAGCTGACCTAGATCAGGAGTTCTCAGTCTTTGTGGCTCCTATTGGCCCTTGTCTTTCAGCGACACTATCCCATACCCCAATTCAGTGTGAAAGGAAATAAATTCTTGACTTTGCATATGCACATAAGAAGTGAAAACAAGAGAGAAATTACTTTTTCATAAAGAAATGGTGCAAAACATTAACATTGTGAAAGCTGTTAATATTTATCTCTTTATCCAGTCTCAGCTCATGGTCTCTGGACTCTACATCCTTAGCTGCCTCTCCTACCTCTGGGCGACTCTACTACCTTGAAGCCTGCTCTCCTTCCTGACTGGAGAGGCCCTGGCCTGGCTCATCACCTCAGGAGAAGCAGCAGCCATGCTTGCTTCATGCCCAGCTCACACAGTCTCCAGACTATTTCACCTTCTCAGCTTCCAAGTTTCCTCCCATTCCCCATGAGTATCACCTGCTTCTGCTTCCAGCATGTGCTTCCTTCTTCTGCTGGAATGTAAACTCCTTGAAGGCAGGAACCATCCTGTTTTCTTATAACTGTATCTGTAGCAGCTAGTGTAATGTCTGGCACACAGTTAAAATCTTCACAAATTATCTGTCTTCCTTCTTCTCTCCCTTCTTTCCTTTCCTTCCTTCTTTCCTTCCTTCCTTCCTTCCTTCCTTCCTTCCTTCCTTCCTTCCTTCCTTCCTTCCTTCCTTCCTTCCTTCCTTCTTTCCTTCCTTCCTTCCTTCTTTCCTTCCTTCCTTCCATTTTTCCCATTACTGCTATACTTTTGATATAATCCCTGTTACTCCTTGACAAGCTTCTCATACCCCAGGTTGGGAACCTTTAATCCAGATGATGCCTCAAGTCCCTTCTGCCTCTAACATTTGTGGTATCTGATAGTGTCCCCTATCACTTAAGTCCTTAACACTTCTTTAGAGCTTTTAAAAAAAACTCCAAGGGGCTCTGGGCTGAGGCCAAAGTTTCCAAATTCTGCTATGTCTTTTTCCAACCTAAATAAACAACAACCAGTGTAAAGCTTGGTCCAAATTAATTTCTCAAATAATCCATTCTTCCTTGGAGATGAAACCATGAACCTTTCCATCTTCCCTGTTGTGGATCAGAGAGGAAGGAATAAAATACTGATCATTGGGTAGGAGAAAGGTGTTCCCACAGAGAAACTTGACCAGATACCACCTGCCATAGCTCCTACTGATATAAATTTTCTTATACATACATACCCTTAAGCTCTGATCCCTGAACATTCTCTTTTCCAAAGCAGAGACTACCAGAGGATCAGGCCAGGGTTTTGTCACCACTGAACTGGACAGAGGTGGGGGCCACCTAACTCCATGTTCAGCCTTACTTCTCAAACCAATGGAGATCCACCCAAATAGCCCAAACCTTCTGGGGAACTACCTTTGAAAGCCTGAAATGCAGTTTCAAATTGTCCAGGGATCACCAAGACAAAAACCTGCACTGGCATATACATGTACTCAGAATCTCTCAAGTTTCATGCACTCAAACAAAGACTAACAGTGGCCTCTACGTGCTCAAACTCTGCTGTATTCAGACACTCTTACTCCCGCTTACAAATCTGCTCCACCTGCTCTACTGATAGATAACCAGCTTGAAGAGACTGTCCTGAGAGTCCTTTATAGGTATGGGGGAGGAGCTAAGAGGGACTTTTAATCACAAGCGGCTGAGCAGGCCTTTCTCCTGCCATACACAGATGTTTGCATTTCCAGTTGGCTATCCCCAGAGGCTAATGCCCAGTCACATAGCTGGTTCTCTGTAGGCCTCCTTCCCATCCCCCAATCACCATCCCTACTTAGCCCCCACTCCCTGATGCCACTATTCTAGGATTGTAGGTCTATTATAAACACACTCTATTTATGTCTAAAAAAATTATAGTGAACATTTACATGTCATATGCATAGTTAGCATGCTATTTGCATACACCTGCCTGCTGTAGATTTTATCACCAAACACAAAACATCTACCATCCTTTTTCCTTTCAATAACTAAAAAATCATTTATTCAAAGTGCCCACTGTATACAGGCAGAAGTATTGGGGATTAACCAGAGAGCTGACTATGGAGGCAGGAAGACTTAAGTTCATGGCCCACCTCTTATACATAAAAAACTAGGGGCCATAGGTAAGTCACTAGGCAATGCTTTAATGTGATAAATCATAGGATTGGTGACCTGTATCAGTGGAGGAAATCTCCATGTCAGGAGTCTGCCAGCACTCATGAAATCACAGGTCAGATCCTCCCCACAAAAAAGAAAACCCAAACCCAAACCTTGTGCAAACCATTGTTCTCTGAGATAGGGCTAGAAAGATCAATCCAGATATTCCCTATAACCTCACGGACCTTAAAATCTTCTAATTCTTCATAATAGACATTATTTTCCTCACTTTAGATGAAGAAACTAAAGTTCAGAGAGGTCAAGTGATCTACGCATGGTCACTTGTCTAGGAAACATTGGAAGTAGGCTTCAAACCTAGGTCTTCCTATCTCCAAACCTAGCATCCTTTCCATTTCGTGGATGAATTTCTTTTTATTTTTAAATACTATTTTATTTTTTCCCAATTACATGTAAAGGTATTTTAACGTTCATTTAAAAATATTTTGAGTTCCAAATTTTATTCCTTCCTCCTTTACTTCCCCCCTCCCTAAGATGGTAAGCAATTTTATATAGGTTATATATGTGCAATCATATAAAATATATTTCCATATTAGTCATATTGTGAAAGAAGAAACAGACCAAAAGAAAAGAAAACACGAAAAAATATAGAAAGTGAAAATAGTATGTTTCAGTCTGCATTCAGACTCCATCAGTTCTTTCTCTGGATGCAGATAGTATTTTCCATTATGAGTCTTTTGGAATTGTCTTTGGATCATTGTATTGCTGAGAAGAGCTAAGTCTATCAGAGCTGGTGGTCACACAATGTTGTTGTTACTGTGTAAAGTATTCTCCTGGTTCTGCTCACTTCACTCAGCATCAGTTCATGTACGTCTTTTTTTTAATGAATTTCTTAAATGTCTTCTAGCCCTGACTCAATGCCAGTCTATTATCCCACTTGTCTCTTACCTCCACCTCCTGTCTGGGTTGCCAGACTTCCTGGGCTCTCTCTTCATAAATTGTTTCCTTCCATGAAATTGGAACTATCTAATCATCCTTTCTCAGACTTTCCCCCATATACTCATGCTTTACCAAAACTCATTCCTAAATAGTTTGCACACTCCCAACCTCCTTTTTGTTCCCCTAGTCCTACTATTATTAAAAATGTAGATGCCAAAAAACACCCCCCAAACCCAAGTTCCTTTCCCTATCCCATTTACCTGCTTTATTTTTCTCATCCATCTTGACTCTACTCCAGTGTCCCCCTCCAGGTCTGCTCTACTGTGTCCTCAGGAATGCAAACTCCCTTTCATCTGGAGCCTTTTCCTTTCTCACTCTTTCCATCTGGCACTCACCGACCTGGCCCCCTCCTGATAACACTGCTTCCCTAGCCACGCTTTCCAGTGCTTGGCTCACTGTCTTTCTTTCCACCTCAATTCCTGCTTTCATACTAGAGAACTTCAACATGCATATCGACCTTTTCAATACCCTTCACTTCCCCATTCCTCAGTCTACTCAGTTCCCATGACTAACTCCTCTGATCTTGCCATCCCTCACAAATCTTCCATGTCCTTCTTCACAAACTGATATTCCTTTATTTGATGATAATCTTTTATCACTCTGTCTTTCAACTTTTAACCCTGTTTTTTGTTCCCAGCAAGAACACCAATCCCTGCCCCACTCAGTTCTTTCCAAGAGCATCCCCCATCTTTCTCCTCCTCTCTCTCCATTCTCAAACCCTTGTTGAACCTGCACTATCCTCTACACTTGGATCCCTTCCCCTTTGTTGCCACTAATCACACCTTCCCAACCCCTGACCCTGATTACTTCTACCATCTGGTTCCTTCACTCCTATTCATGTGCTATTGAAAGGAACTGAAGGAAATCATGAAACCCTGTGGCCCGGATCCCACCCTGGGCTCCTACTGCAGCAAGGCAATTTACTCCTCCTCTGTCATCCCACCGGCCAAAGTAGCTGCTCCAAGCCTCTTCTCTCCTCCACCCTCACTTCATATCACCCAACCCCAAACCTGAGAGTTCCCTCTTCTATCCTAGTGCCATCTTGTTCCAACATCTTCCCCCGTCTTTTGCTCTAGTCTTTCATGAAGAGGTGGTCCTTATTTTTGCTAAGACCAATCCCTCTATATTCACCACTGTTCTCATTCCATCTTCTGCAGAAGATTGCTGCCATCACATCCTCATAATCTCTACCTCATGGTTCCTTTTCTGTTGCCTACAAAGACATTTATTTCCCCCCCATCCTTCAAAACTCCTCCTTTGATCCAATCATATCTTCTAGATATCAACCTATATATCTTTCCCCTTTCTTAACTAATCTTTAAAATTTTTTATTTTTAATGACAGCTGTACATTTTATCTTTTCAGTGGCTCCTTCTTCATATTTGCCCTTCTCCTTTCCAACTTGGCGAATTTGGCTTTATGCTCAAGAATCTTTTCGAGATCTTTGTCCAGTTTTAGCCTGGTGATAACTACATTATTAGGGTGAATTTCCACATAGACAATTGTGCCACATTAGCTTTTTCATGTTGCACATGCTCAGTGTAGATGATGTATTTCTTCCTGTAAACCTGGTCTACCTTGCCAATTTGCTGACCTCTGCAGTGTCCATGAACCACCTGGACCTTGTTGTCCTCCCCAGATGGGCCTGCAGCGGATGTTGTATTTCTGCCTCCGCTCCTTGAAGAGTGGGGATGATGTGATCTTATGCCCAATGCTTGAGGGCACTTGGAAATGTCTCCTGCAGTTCTTACTTTGGTCTGAGGTCATGGATTGAACTTCACTTTGGTCAAGTGGGACCACTCAAAAAGAGACACATGCACTGCCTGGTGGGGTCAACTTAGCCTCCTCCCCTAGCTAATCTTCTTAAGAAAGTTCTTTACAGTACTTCCTCTTTATACTACATCATCTCTCACTCTAGTTAAACCTTCTGTAATCTCGTTTCTTCATTCCCCTGAATCAGCTCTTTCCAAAATTTATCAGTGATTTCTTAGTAATCTAATGACTTCTTTATCCTCTTCCTTTTTTGAGCTTTCTGAAACACTTAACACTATTGGCCACCTTCTCCTTGATTCTTGCTCTTCTGTAGGTTTTTGTGACTGTGCTCTCTTAGTTCTTTTCCCAATCTGTCTGACTTGCTTTGTAGGTCTTTGTCTATGTCATTTCCACTAACTGTGGGTATCCTCCAAGGCTCTATCGTGGGCCTCTTCTCTTTCCTCTAGATATTCTCACTTGGGGGATCTCTTGGATGCAATTATCACCTCTATGCAGATGATTCTTATACATATACATGTATGTATATCTGTACATATATACTTATTATCCATCCATTTGTCTATCTATCTATCTCCAACCCTAGTTTCTTTCCTAAGCCCCAGTCCTGCATCATCACTAACTACTACTAGCCATTTCAGCCTGGATGTTCCATGGGCATCTTGAACTCAACATGTCAAAAAATAAAACCAGACAAACCCCAGAGCTCATTATCTTTCTCCCCATTATATTCCTCTCTCCTCTAAGAGTGAGTTTCTCTCTTACTATCTTGGGCACAGCTATTCTCCCAGATTCCTCAGCCCTCAGTGTCTCTCACCTCAACTATTTCAATAACCTACTAATTGGTCTCCTTTCTGCAAGTATATTCTTACATCAATCCATCCTCCACACCTTCACCAAAGCACTTTTCCTAAAATGTAGGTTTGACTATGCCACCTTCCCTTGCTCAATCAATGTTAGTGGCTCCCTATTACTTCCAGGATCAAAGATAAAGTTCTCTAGTTGGCATTTAAGACTTTCACAATCCAGCTCCTTCCTCCCTTTCTTGTCTTCTCTCACTTTGTTCCCCTCCAAGCTCTCTGCTGGCCGGTGCTATCAGCCTGTTTCTATTCCTAGTACACTACACTACTTCTCTGGTCTCAGTGTTTCTGCACTGGTCATCCCACATCTGGAATGCCCTCCCTCCTCACCTCTGCCTCAGCTCTCACAGCTTCTTTCAAGAGTCTGCTCAGTCATCCCCTTCTGCAGGAGGAGACCTTTCTTGGTCTTCCCCAGACCTTGAGTTGTCCTTTCCAAGGTTAGCTTCCTTCTCCTACATACCTTGTATGATCCTAGTTATTTGCATGTGACTTCCCTGATAGGCTGTAAGCTCCCCATGGGCAGGGACTCTGCTTTTTCTTGTTAGCCCCAGTCCTTAGCATGGTGTACTGTAGGGCCTAGCCTGGAGCACAAGTGCTTAATAAATGCTTGCTGATTGATGTTCACTACCGAATGTCTTATATCACTTTGTGTCTGACACAGCAATTAGGCTATTGCCTTGCATATACTCTGTACTCAGTAAGTGTTTATTGATTACTAATTGATTGATTCTGCTGAGCTGCACTCAATAGCACACATCTGACCAGTGGAGGTCAGGGAAGGAGTAGGCTGGGCCCTCCCCTGCTCTGCCCCTGCCGCTGTACTTCTGGCAGGAGGCTCTCATGTGGGCCTACTCTCCTTCCTCTGCCTTCACAGCCTCCTGTCCCCTTCCATCTCTCCCATGCTCTGTTCTCTCTTCAGTCCTCCTGGTTTTTATCCTGCCCAGTCCCCTGGAATCCTTCTCTGCTGGCAACAAGCTCTTCCTCTGCCTAGATCCCTTCTCGTGTTCTTTGCCTTCACTCACTCCACGTCTCTAGGATCTGGAGATGCTGACTTTCTAACCTGACGGCACACCTCCTCACTGGCCTTCCCCTGGCCCAGGATTCTTCCTGCTTCACCGATGCCTCCAGGCTTCCTTCCAGATTCGGTTCACATCAAACCTTCTTCAAGAGGCCTTTCCCAGGGTCCCCTTGCCCACCCCAGTGCCTTCCCTCTGCCCCCTTTCTTCCACATATCTGTTGAGTATGGCACTCAGCACTGCCCATAGTAGGTGCCTGATACATGCTCATTGACTGTACACAGATAATTGTTTCCCTCATTAGGATGTGCGTTCCTTGAGAAGAGGGACTGTGTTTTTGCCTCTTTTTGATTCACCAGCACTTAGCACAGGCCTGCCACATAGTAAACCTTAATAAGTGTTTGTTGACTGACTGGCTGACTGCTCCTTGCCCCCCAGACCCCCCTTCAGACCTGTCCCTGGTCGCCCTCACTCAGCAATGGCCTTTCTTCCTTTCAGCTTCGATCCGTCCTGTTCAGGTCCTTGCAGCTGTCATGTAGGGATCTCCAGGTTGCTCTTTCTCCGCCCCCAATAAATCTGGTATCTGGCTCACAGTTTTAGTTGTTTTTCCTTCTCCACTCCAGCTTCTGCCTTGTTTGAACACCCAGGCCTCTCAGTTCTTCAGCCTTCTTAATTCCCAGGACCTCTGTTTCCAATCGACCTCAACCATGCCCAGGAATGGTCACCCACCATTCTCTCTACTCCCTTGCCTGATTCCACTCAGGTGCCAGGACTCTGGGTTATGGTTTAGATTCTACTCCAGCAGCGTCTCCACAGGAAAACTAATTAGACTTAGCTTTTTGAAATTAGCAGGGCCAATCAGAATTTCAAAGGGCACTGGTAACCATGCAAATGTAATAGGATTTATTTTCTGCTGCTCCCTTTAAACTGATGCCAGGAAGGTATTTGGGCTTCCTATTTTCCTTGCTTTTCTAATTTTTTTTTTCAGAGCTGGCTAAGGGTTTTAGATTTTTATTTTAATTATTGCAGAAGACTCAATCAGATCAATGTCTGGCTGTTGGCTTTGACGATAAATGAAGAAGTATGTTGTTGGGAAAAGTTCATTGTCCGGAGGGTCAAGAGACTAAGGTTTTTATTCCAGCTCTAACACCATAGCTATATGACCTTGGACGAGTTACTTAAACTTTCTAAGCTTCAGTTTCCTCATCTATAAAATGGGGATAGTAAAGCTTACACAACCTGCTTTATGGGGTTGCTGTGAGAAAACTGCTTTTTACACTTTAAAGCAGGGCAGTTATCAATCCAACAGTATTAAGAACCCGCTATGAGTCAAGAGTGCTGGAGTCAGGAAGACCCATTTTTTTGAGGCTCAGATACTTAGTAATGGTGTGACTCTGGGCAAGTCACTTCACCCTGTTTGCCTCAGTTTCCTCCTCTGTAAAATGAACTGGAGAAGGAAATGCAAATCACTCCAGTATTTTTGCCAGGAAAACCCCAAATAGAGTCACAAAGAGTCAAACAGCAACATGAGTCAAGCACTGTGCTTGACACTGTGCTTAATACAAAGACAAAAACAGTCCCTGCCCTCAAGGAAGTCATAGTCTATTGGAGAGACAGTGCCCAAATATTGACGTGTACACAGATAATCTCTACAGAGTAAATGGAAGCTAACCTCCCTAGTGGGATAGTGGAAAGACCATCAGTTGGAGAGTTAGAAGAACCTTGGCTTTACCACTGACTCACTGAGTGAAGCTGGGCTCATCCCTTAACTTCTGGGCCCTGGTTTCCTATCTACTGAAGAAGGGCATCTGTCAAAGTGATTTCTACGGTCTCTTCCAGCTTCTTAGGAAGAAGAAAACATGCAGAGGGGCATCTGGGGTGGGGCAGTGCCAGAGCAGTGGGTTTGGAGTTAGGGCCATTAGATTTAAATCAGGGCTATGCTAGAGCCAGCTCAAACTGGCTCAGGTGAGCTGCTTGTTAAATTTCCAGTGGA
Source organism: Gymnobelideus leadbeateri (assembly GCA_011680675.1). Classification (NCBI taxonomy): domain Eukaryota; kingdom Metazoa; phylum Chordata; class Mammalia; order Diprotodontia; family Petauridae; genus Gymnobelideus; species Gymnobelideus leadbeateri. The sequence goes on from WOXC01004495.1 coordinate 73,974, forward strand.
TACATTTACACTTTGGAAATCTACAAATCAGTGCTGGATCTATTATTTTGATAATTGTCTAGAATTAAGAAAACGAGGGAGAACAACTTAAAAGGGTTTCCTGCCTTTCTGAGAGCTGGTTGTTAAACATTCAGCAACACACACCTGCTTTGAATCTTGGCGTTATTACTTCTCAATTCCTTCACCTGCAAAATGATAAAGTCAGACTCAGCAGACTTTAAGGTCCTTTCCAGTTTTAATTCCTAGGATTCTCTTATTTTGACCTGACCTGCAAAAAATCCACTTCAAATGCACCCTTGCTGTAAATTAAAAATAGATCAAAAGGTAATGGAAAGTGTCTCTTTCTATGCCTACTGCTGCAAAAAATACTTCATCACAGCCTGCAAAAACTCTGTGAGGCAGAGAGCTTCCCTTTCTTTTCCCGAAAAGCAAAAACAGTGAACAAAAGTCCTCTGGGTAATACGAATGACTGAACATTGTCCGAGTTTGCTGTAATAAAATGCTTAAAAAAACCCCAAAACCCTGAAGCTTGACTATGGCAGCCTACCACAGGGAAATCCCTAACTGGAGAAAATCATACATCTTTTCCCCTCATGTTTGAGGAGCAGCAAGTTTGAAGGAAATAGCTGTAGCTTCTGCCTGACTTACCTGTGTGCTTGTTATAACTGAGTAGTAGAATGTAATCTCCTTAAAGGCAGGGCTTTCTGGTCATTGTCACTGTTTACTGAGCACCCAGCACATAGTAGGGCTTTATTAATGTTTCTTCAATTAAATCCAGTGCATGTGGAAATGAGCTTCCTTAAATACAGTTGTCCTCAGTAGATTCAAAGCAGAATAAAGCTCAGGATTGGGAAACTGGGTTCTAATATCAGTTTTGTTACAATTTGCTGGTGACCTTGGTCATGTCATGCCAACTCTTAAGTCTCTGTTTACTCACCTGTTTAATGGGGATGATTACCTGTTCTGATGAGCTCACAGGGTTTTTGAGAGGCCAAAATAAGATCAGGGCACCTGAGTGGTGCAATGAACAGAGCATGGGGCCTGGAATCAGAAAGACCACCACCACCACAGTATATGAGGCACTCTGTAAACTCTCTAGTGGCCTGCCATGCTGCCTTTCACCTCTTAACTGGCCTAGGCCCCTCGATGGGGTGAGAGGTCACCTTCTTTAGCCATATCTTACCTACATCCTTCCCTCTGCTCTCCAGCCTTACCATTTCATGCCTAGCTACTGGGTACAATCATCCCTGTATCTCACTTCCATCTGAAGTTCTAGAGATACTAATCAAGGCAGTTCTTGGGAAGGTCATGTCCAGGAGTGGGTAACCTGTGGCCTCCAGGCCACATGTGGCCCTCTAAGGTTCTTGGGTGTGGCCTTTTGACTGAGAGCAAGTTACAGAACCAATCCTTTTATTAAGGGGATTTGTTCTGTGAAGTTTGGATTCAGTCAAAGGGCCATGCTTGAGGACCTAGAGGGCCACTTGTGGCCTTGAGGTCATAGGTTCTCTTGTCTTATGATTCCACTCATCTCCCCAGATTTCCCAGACCAAAACACCCTCCCAGGCCACCACACCCCATATGTGCTGTTTTTCCCTATTAGAATACAAGCCCCTTGAGGGCAGGAATTATTTTGCTTTCTTATTTGTATCTCTGTCACTTAGTATAGTACCCAGGGCACAATAAGCACTTAATAAATTCTTTTTCAATCATCATTTGAAAACTTTAAATTTGATATAAATATCAGTTATTACTACTACCACCACCATTACTACTACTACTACTACTACTACTACTACTACTACTACTACTACTACTAGTGGTGGTGGTGGTGGTGGGCAGCTAGGTGGTGCAGTGGATAGAACCCTGGATCTAGAGTCAGGAAGACTCATCTTCCTGAGTTCAGATCTAGCCTCAGAAATTTACTAGCTGTATGGCCCTGGGGTGATCACTTCACCCTGTTTGCCTCAGTTTCCTCCTCTGTGAAATGAGTTGGAGGAGGAAATGGCAAACCACTCTGGTATCTTTGCCAAGAAAACCCCAAAAGGGGTCACAAAGAGTTGGATAGGACTGAACAACAGAAGTAGCGGTGGTGCTGTTATTGTATGAGGCACTGTGGCTTAGTGGGAAGTCTGTTGGCCTCGGAGTCAAGAAAGCCCCAGTTCAGGTACTGGGTTTGACAAACGCTTAGCCATGTGTCACTGACAAGCTCCCAATGTTTTTGGCATCTCTCTAAGACTTTTAAGTTACACCTCAAGTGCCCATCTGCACTGGTTCAAAGTGGTTTCCATATAGGGGGTTTCCCATTAAGGTGAAATCACATGTGTCTGGGGCACTTCCTTCCCCCCCAAGACTGAAAGAGCCATGTCCTCATATAAGTATTTAAGCCTTCCTGCGATTATTATTACTACTAATAATAATTGATCAACTATTAAGTGCCTACTAAGGGCTAGGCCCTGTGCTAAGTGCTGGGGATACAAATTGTCAAAAGTCAGTTTCTGCCCTCCAGGAGCTTACAATTTAATGGGGGAGACAACATGCCAACAAAAATATCTACAAAGTAAGCCATGTGCAAGAAAAATAGAAAATAATGAACAGAGGGATTAAGAAGGTTTGGGAAAGGGAAAATGAATGGAGGCCAAATGTACAATAATGGGACTTTCATCCCCATCCCAAAGGGTGGAAGGTCATGGTGAGATTTAGCCACCCTCTTGGCTTGGTGTCTGGGCCATGACACGGGCACCACTGAGTTAGAAGGCCTGAGGACATGTTTGCAGAGTGGCCTGTGAGCTATGATGACATGGGCCTTTATCACTCAGAGGAATGACTGCCTTGGAGACTGTGTTCTGGACCCCAAGACTAAAAATAATATTCATCTTTCTGGCCATTTTATTCTCAGCAGGGAAATCAGCATAATTGCCCCTTTCCTTGTAGGACAAGGCTCCAGTCAGTGCTCAAGGGGGGCTGAGTACAATCCTCCCATTCAAAACCATTTCACATGCTCTTCCCTTCCTCAGTTTGGGCCTCTCCCCAAGTGCCTTTTCATGTTGTTTGAGATGGAACAGGACACAGAGTGGGATGTTGTCTCTGGTGTCCCAGGGCAATCTTGTTTTTGTAACCCACGCACCTTAAAATGGTTCTTTGGGGATAGGGGGCTATTTGGGTTCTAGCCAGCCAGAGAGGGTTCCCTCTACACCCTTCCTTCACTGTCAATATTTAAGCCAAATACAATCACGGTCAGGCTAAATTAAAGTCTTTCAGTACATAATCAAATCTGGCTAAAGTCACAAGTAAAAATGAGGCTGGTGGTTTCATCAGAGTCCCCGGTGAATGTTTGTCTGCATTATAAAAACTGCCAGATAATTTGTCAGTGTTGGCTGACTTGGCTCAGAGGACCAGAGCTGGACAGCACAGAGCCCAGGAAGACGAGGATGGAGTGAGTTGTGGGGGGAGGAGGAGGGAAAAAAGAGACAGAGTAGCTTCTGCAGTGGCTTCTTTCTGAATGTCCATTCCAGGCTCGGCAGCTGGGCATGTCTTTCTCCAAAACTCGATTGTTTCCATTTTCTATGGAAAGGAAAGGAATAGTGGAGAGAGTGAGAATACTTACTACGCTATTGAATCTGTGATCGAATTCATGTGCGTTCTCTGTCCAAGGACACAGATAGAAACTGATCTGAACCTGTCCATTGTTAAAAAAAATTTATTCCTTCCTTCCTTCCTTCCTTCCTTCCTTCCTTCCTTCCTTCCTTCCTTCCTTCCTTCCTTCCTTCCTTCCTGTTTATCTATGTATCTATCCATCTATCTATCTCACCTTCCTTTCTAAATATAACCCTCCATAGGGGATGGTATTGTGAATTCCCCTTCATAGTGAGGGGGGAATTCCCTTATAACAAAAAATTAAAAAAGAAAGAAAAAAATCAGCAAAAGCAATAAACATATCAACCACATCTGATTGCATATGTAGCCCATTCCACAACCCTAGATCCCCAACTCTGCAAGGAATAGAGGAAGGTGCCCTTTTTCACGACTTCTCCAAAGCCAAGCTTGATCATTATAATGAGTTTCCTTGTTTTGTGTTGTTGTTCTATCCATTTACATTGCTAGAATCACTATAGAATGTTCTTATGGTTCTGTTCATTCCCCTTTGCATCAGTTCATAATTAATCTTCCTATGCTTCTCAGAATTCTCCATGTTTATCATGTATTATGGTGCAATAACATATTGTACTCACATACCCCACAATTCATTTGGTCATACTCTAACTGATTGGCATTGACTTTGTTTCCAGTTATTTGCTACCACAAAAGGTGCTCATAGGAGTAGTGATAGGGACTGAACCTGTGATTTCAATGATATGAGGAACTCTAGGATGAGGACAGCCCCCCTGTGAAAGCAGGTCAGCACCTTATCCTTGCTGAGGGGGGAAGTGATTTTCCCAGGGTCACACAGTCAATATGGTGTCAGATGTAAGACTTGAATCTATGTTTTCTTAATTCCAAGGTAAGTTCTCTGTCCATTTTTCCATATTATGTCTCATGCTGCTATGAATAGTTTTTTGCTTTCTTTGTGATATAGGCAGTATAGCTCAAGGTAGCATCATGTAAGGGAAGGGATATGAGATTTGGAGTTAGAAAGACCTCAGGTTCAAATCTTACATCAGACATTTATGGCCTTTATTATCCTGGGCAAGTCACTTAATGTCCCTATGCCTTAGTTTCCTCATTTGTAAAATGAAGGGTTTCTACTTAGTACCCTCTGTGTTCTCTTCTAGCCCTAAATCTATGATCCACTAATCCTGTGCCTAGCAGCAGGACCCTTTGGTCAAAACTCATGAATATTTTAGTTACTTTCTTAGCATAATCCCACATTGCTTTCCAGAATGGCTAGCTCAACTCATAGCTTCCCTGATAGTGTATTAGTATGTCTGTCTTTTTACAACCCTTCCACCACTGACCATTATCATCTTTTGTTATCTTTGCCAATTTGCAGAGTGTAGGGTAAAATTTCAGAGTTATTTTGATTTGTACTTCTCTTATTATTAGTGATTTGGAGCACTCTTTTCTATAACTATGTATATATTTTCTATAACCACTCATTTCTATAACCATTTTCTATAACCAATAATTTTCAATTCTTCTTTTGAGAACTCATTCTTCAATGTATGCTGCAATTCTCGTCCATGTCCTCCCATGATTTCAGTAGAGGTGGTCCAATGTGCTGGGAGCCTTCCTTGCACCATCTTGACTGTGAAACATGAGAGTTGTTCTTCAACTATCCTTTACTTTTACCCTGTGGCCAGGGGCAAGGGACAGTTACAGTCCTTCTGAGAGATCAGGAAGTCAAGGTACTAATCCTACTTTAGATTCTTTCTGAGCTGAAGTAAGAACTTGCCCAAATCCCCACCCATTCCTCAGCTGAAACTCCAGGTATCTGAACTTGGGACAGTCATAGAGACTCACACTCCATCTTCTCACTGACTCACACAAAGAAGACACTATAGGTGAGGGAGACATATTTGAACTTAGGAATAAGAGATTCCTCACAATCCTAGGCCTGGCTGCCTCATAGGAAGTGAGTTCTCAGATACTAAAGGTATCCCAGGAGGGGCTGGATGAGAGTCCTTGTGAACAGGGATTTTATTACTTTTCTATCTTTATCTTCAACACATAGAGTAGTGATTTGTATGTGGTAAACACTTGGATTCTTTTTTCATTCATTCCTTCAGGATGTTGTATAGGTGGATGTGGCATAATGGAGGAAGGTCAGACCTGGTGGTAGGAAGGCTTGGGTCTGACCTTTTATTAGATACATGCTTGTAATGCCAAGTATGTGCAGCTTTCCAGAGGACTGCTGCTGTGAACAGCTTTTAAGGTTCGGATTACATAGTATAGTGAACACTCTATTCAATAACAAATCAGAGGAAAACATTCAAAGAGAATCAAGGTACAGCATTCATAATATTATGACTTATCACAGAAAATCACAATATAGTATTCACAACAGCTTATCAAATAAAATGGCCACATAGTTTTCACCAAAGTGGTCACAATGTTTAGAACAAAGAACAATCATCTCAAAGTACAATAGTCAAAGTCTTCCACTCTTGGGGCACACTAAATTAACTCAATCAGTCACTTATTCAATAATCAATTACTAAGTATCATTAATCACCAAGTGCAATCATTAGAGAATACACAAACCCTCTACCACTAGTAAACTACAATCTCATCATTACTCAGTACCCAAGGAGAGGTCTTTTCATCTTGACTTGGGGCCTGTTCTCAGATTCCCTGGATCCCCTTCCATGGTCCCAGATTCTACCTGGATTCACCATACTGTTGAATAGAATAAAAGTGAAAACTTCTCAGGTAACATTCCAGAAATCTGAACAGAACTGTAATAAAGTACCAAAGGCTTAGTAACCTGGGCTGGGAGCCTGGGACCCTTGCCTTACTTCCCTGGTCATAAGCTGAAGTTTTTGCTAAGCTTAGCTAAGCATAGGAGGGGAAAGCACAGACCCTGCAAATTTAACCACAGGCCCAAATGTTCCAGACTTGTTTCCACTGACCACCATCTGACCATACAAATATAAAATTGGAACTCCTGTTGTGGAACTCCGGGCAGGTCACCATGTCCTAAAATCCTCATGATTCATAAAATACTGTCTATTTTCATATCTATATTGATATTGTTGGAACATTTATTTTCTGCTCTCATATCTGAGTTGATACTGATGATATATTTTGTCTGTTTCCATGTCCGATAGACACGTACCTTCTGCTTTTTGATATTACTGACATTTCATCTGCGAGCACCAGCAGATTTTTGTGGCTAAGATTGTGGCCTTAGTTCCTAAGTAACTGGAACAGGATAGGACAAAGTGGGGGGGAGAAGGCGTGGTCTCTTGGGCATATAACCAAGTGTTGTGTTTTATATTTTGCTTCTCCTACTAGACCACCTCTAGTATCAAGACTGCCCTTCGTGCAAGAAGAAATAATTAAATAAATCCTTCTTGTCTCTACTTGAAAATATCTCTGCTTATTTTATTTTGGGCAAGGGTCGTTCTTGTCCCACACACTGTCGCTTGGGTTCAATGGCAGACAGCTCCCAGTTCCTTGTCCAGCTCTCTGGGTAGGTCCTACTCCACACTTAAGTTCTCAGGATCCAGTCCATCTCAAATCCTTCACAATTTCTGCTCCAGGGAATTCAAGTTTCAACCAAACCACAAACAGACAAAGTCCCTGAATCCTGGTCAAGCTTCCTCAGTCTTCTGCAGCTCTTCAAAAAATCAGAATCACCTTATCCAGCCTGTGGGGAGGGGGATCCTGGTCTCCTGGGCTCCTCTTCAGCCTCCTCCTGGCAGCTGCTTCTGCCTCCTCAGTGCTCCAAGAAATTCTGACTGTGCCTGTCTGGGGCTTTTATTAAATACAGCATTAACTACTTCCTGTTTCAGCCAACCCCTTCCTGTTACATCAGGAACAGGAGTTCATACCTTCTGTTTCTTTCACAGAGGCTTGATCAATTACTAAGGTACCTGCTTACTTGACAATGCAAAGGGGTCCAATTACCATTACAATGCTGTGTGGTCCTGGGTACCTCTTTGAGCCTCAATTTCATCTGTAAAATGGGCATAATAATATTACATCCCTAATCTTACAGGTTTCTTGTAAAGATCATTGAAATAATATATTTCAAGCACTGAAAGTACAATAAGCATGTCAGTTGTTATTAAAATATATTCTTTCATTGGGCTAGAAGTTGGATTAGATGACCCATCAATTTTTACCTTGACTGCAATAGCTCTGGATTCTTTAGAAGGTTGGTGTAATGTACTTGTACTCTGTCCTGGGGAGGAGCATCAGAAAGGACTTCCCAGACTGGCATTTTCAAATATTCCCTGAAATGGGATCATTACCTTCCTAGTCTGAGTAAACATGGGCACATTTGGACTCAGTCATGGCCCATTCAGCCTTGTCAGTCAACCAGAGGGGAAAGGAAACTATGTTTTCTGGTCTAAAAGTAAAAGGAAATACACTCCTATCCACCCCCTACCCAACAAATCACAAAGATCAGCTTTCAGCTGCTGTACTTCTTATTCCAGAAGTTGCTATTTGGAAGACTGTATTTCACAGTTAACAGCACCAGAGTGTTCCTCTCTCTCATTGTTTTTGGATCATATTTTAATTGACATCTTTTATTCTTATATTATCTTAATTTCTGAATGTATCCCTCCCCTACCCAGTGACTAAAATTAAACAAGGAAGAGGAAGAAAAGAATTCTGCAAGACCAACCTTCATATCTAGTGGGTCTCGAGGGCCCACGCCATCTTTTGTTACCCTTGGAGGAGAGGGACGAAGTGTGTGGTTGTTTTTAAAGAGCTAAAGCTAGAAGACCTCAGTAGCTATTCCATTTAGCCCTCTGTTTTTAAAATAATTTATTTTTGGTTTTTAATATTAGATTTTGATTAAATTTCCTCTCCCTCCTACCCTTCTCCCCTCCCCAAGTCGGCGAGCACTCTGATACAGGCTCTACACATACATTCATATTAAACATAGTTTCACATTAGTCATGTAGTACAGAAGAATTAGAACCAATGGGAGAGACCATGAGAAAGAAGGAACAAACAAACAAAAAAGAGAGCAAGTCTGCTTTGATCTGTATTCAGACTTGGTAGCTCTTTCTCTGGATGTGGATGACCCCCTGTTTTACAGATAAGGATCTGAGGCTCCCAGAGGTACAGTGACCTGTCCAAGGTCATCCATGTACTAAATAGTAAAGGCAGGTTCCAATCTCAGGTTCCCTGATTGTAGCATTAATGGCCTGGGGGGAAGAGCTGAGGCTTCAGCCAGCTCCTGGTGATCCAGGTGGTCCCTCTGGATCCAGGTGGGTTGGCTGGACGTGCTGGGGGTGAGTACCCAAGCCAGGCGACCATAGTCCAGATCCTGTGCACTTTGACCTTTCACTGCTGAAGGCCTGGGAGGTAGTTTAGAGCCCAGGGATGGCTGGAGCAGCCTGTGCAATTCCTCAAGATGAAATATCTCTCCAGTGGGTAATTCCAGCCTCATTTGAGTGATTTTCTTTTCACTGAATCATTTATTCCTGGTGTCAGGAAGGCACAGGGCAGCTTTTCCCACCGGCTTTCAATGAGCACGGTGTCATTGATTCTTCTGCTCCCACCCCAGGAAATCTGCTGGAGCAGCAAGTCTGTGTCAGCTGGGAGGGGGAGGAGAGGCAAGTGGGGGGAGGGGAAGAAGGCAGTGGGGCAGAGAGAGAGGGGGAGAGGAGAGGAAGAGAGATGAGAAGATGGGAGAGAAGGGAAGAGGGGGAAGGAGGGAGGGGAGAGGAGCAGAGAGGAAAAGGGAGGCAGAAGTAAAGTAGAGGAAGGAAACAAAAGAGAGGAAGGTGTTTGAGGGGGGAGATCAAGGAGAAGAGTGTGGGGGAAGGAGACACAATGGGAGGATGGAGAGATGGGGACTGGGAGAGAAGAGGGGAAGGAAGGGAAAAGGAAAAGAGAGAAAGACAGAGACAGAGAGAGACAGAGACAGACAGAGACAGAGAGAGACAGAGAGAGAGAGAGAGAGAGAGAGAGAGAGAGAGAGAGAGAGAGAGGAAAAGGGCCACACCTCAAGGCCATCTAGGACAATTAGGCTATCTAGGAAACTGAAATCTGGTGGTAAGTTACTTGTTAAATCTTTGGATCACATGAATAGTATCAGAGGTGGTTTTGAACCTAGGGGAAGGGAAAAAGGAAGACAGGAGAAAAGCAGAGGAAAGGAAGATGTAGAGGTAGGGAAATGGGGACATAACCACCCTCTGGGCTGGGCACAAACAAGCCCCAAATAGGCAGGGACCCTGGCCATTCTTTGCTGGCATGGCACCCACAACCCTGATGATCAGAGGTTGCCTGAGACTGGCAGAAAAGAGTTGTGGGGACAGAGCAGTGGGCTTAGAGTCAGCTGGGGTTTGAATCACAATTTAGCCTGCCATGTTTTTGTCTTTATATGATATACTGCCAGACATAAAATAAGTACTTCATAAGTACTTCATACTGTTCCTCTTCCCTTCCCTTCCCTTCCCTTCCCTTCCCTTCCTTCTTCCCTTCCCTTCCCTTCCCTTCCCTTCCTTCCCTTCCCTTCCCTTCCTTCCCTTCCCTTCCCTTTCCTTCTCTTCCCTTCCCTTTCCTTCCCTGTCCTTTCTTTTCCTTCCCTGCCCTTCTTTCTGTGTGACTATGAAGGCATTATTTTGCCTCTCAGCCTTAGATTCCTTCTTTGTAGTATGATCAGCTTAGACCAGACAATCTCCACAATCTCTTTTACCTTTGACGTTCATGATTCTGAATTGGTGACACTAGGCTGAGGTATCTGTTGGGGGAAAGGGGTTGTCAGTGGGGAATTATTTCAGACAATCTGGCGTGCCATCTTTCCTTTTCACCCTATCATCTAAGAAATTCAAAGAAATACCAAGAAGAGACTGACTAGAACTCTGGAGAAACATGGGGGCTGGTTAGGGTGGGCAGTGGTCCAGGCTGAAGAGACACTTAAGTTACTGTTTATGGCAGGGCTGTATGGGAATAAGAAAAATCAATATTTATTAGCCACAGAATGCATTATTTGCATGAAAAGCATTGATCCATTTGTCAGATGAAAAAATGCCATTACTTCTCCTCGGCTCTTTAGTCTCCGTGGCTCAGTAAATAAAAATGCTCTTTTCTCGACAGGTGGAAAGAAAGAAGGAAGGAGCAGCCTAAAGAGAGAGGTACATAGATCACTAGACCCCCTGAGACTGGGACAATTGCACCATCCTTAGCAATGAAGCCTCTGTCAATAGGAAACTGGTAGGAGAGCTGACCTGAGCCATGCCTAGAACCTGAGTCTATAAAGTGTAGGGCTGAACCTGGGACTGGGCAGCTGGAGCTTTGTCCCAAGCTGGGTCATTTAGAAGGCACCCGCAGCACCTTCCTGGGGGCACTTCTTAAATTGATCTCACTTTACAGCCAGAGGTTTCTACTCTGCTGAAAGTGTGGTCATTGAAGGAAAAAACAAAAAAGAGCTGAACAAGGGAGGGAGTGGATGAGGTCAGTTTGTTTCCTCCTTCTGAATGAACTGCCTTCCCTTGCTTTCCCAATTTCAGCCACTTGATTGAAAATATTGCTAATAATGGTTCTTTCTACCAGCCACTCCCAAATTGAGAGTCATAGAATGCTACAGTTTAGAGTTAAAAAGCTTAGAAATCCTCTGGCCTCTCCTTTCACAAAAGAGGAACCTGGAGCCCAGAAAGGTCAAAGGATTTGTCCAAGGTTACAAAACTAATTAGTAGCAGTCAGGACTAGGACTCTTCTCCTGACCCCTAAACCAGTGGGTTATCCCCCCATCCCACCCAGTCCACTGAGCTAACTTATGGAATGAATGAATGAAGTCTGAGCTGAAAACTGTCACAGAAACCTATTTGTTCCAAGTAGTCCACTGCCCAGGGCTATCCTGGTGCAGCAGGAAGTAGAGAACTACCTGAAAGGCCAGCCTCCTCTCAGACTTCCAGTGATACTGGGGATCACACCACAGGATTTTCAGCCTCTGAGGAGACAGACTCTAAAAATGATGTCTGAGGAACTTTTAATTTAGACAATTAAGAGGGGAAAAACCAACTACATATCTCCCTCTAGAGTAGTGGAATTTTCTCTTGGGTCATTAATGTGATTCTATGATTGGAGGAAGAATAAGAAATTTGCCCTCCCTCCATCAATCTAGGTTTGCATTAGCTTGGTTCACTTAGAAAAATTCACTGTTATGCAGGTTGGCCTAGATCAAATGAGATAACATGGAAAGTGCAAACCTTAGAGAGTAACAAACCTTACAGGGTACAGCTAAGTACCTTAAGTACAGCAGTTCTGAGAGGAGAACACTTATCTTAAATGCTCTCATCACTAGAAAGAGGAAAACCAGATCAGTGAATTGGGCATGCAAACAAAAAAAATGAACTTGAACCACAAATGTCAAAAATCTCCAACTAAATAAGAAGGAGAAATTCTGAAAAGATTAAGAGATTAGGAAAACTGGGAGCAAAAAGACCATTGAACCAATAAAGGAAACTAGGAACTAGTTTTTAAAAAATTAATCTGGCTAATCTGGCTTTAAAAAGGAGGAAAACTTTCTACCAAATTGTTTTCATCAAAAGTGAGAAAGAGAATTTATAATAAATGAAGTAAAAATTAAGGAACTCATTGGAAGCCATTTTGCCCAATTATAAGCTAACAAAACATCAGAAGAAATAGATGAATACTTAAAACAATACAAAATGCCCAAGTTGGCAGACCTTCAAACAATATATAAATGCTACATTATTATTATTATCTTTTCTGAAGTCCTCTGAGATTCTGTGATGTTTTAAAGAATGACCTCAGAAAAGAGAGCTTGAATTTGTGATTATTTTTGGCATCCCACGTCTGACAATTTTTAATGTTTGTGATTTTTGAGAGAGTGGATCAAGAGCTGATCTTGAAGCTAGGAAGGCCTGGGTTCAGGTCCTACCTCTGGCCCATACTGGTCCTGTGACTCTGGGCAAGTCCCTTTATTTCTCTGTCTTACAGGCAATTAATTGTCTAAGACTCCAGTTACAAAGAAATCACAGTCTGCATTGGTGGTAGGAGTTTCCTCACTTTGGAGTTCCCTCTGTTGGTGAAATCACAAGTACATTCTCTATCCTTAAAGAGGATCAGTGACACATCCTTTAATAAGTACTTACTAACCACCTACTATATGCCAGGTGCTGAGGGGAATGAGTGGAGGTACAGACAGTACTGGCAATGGTGGCTAGGGAGGCTGTGTCATCAAGGAGAAGCCAGTGATTGCCAGACAATGGAAGGAGTAGGAGAGAAAAGATGGAAGAGAAAGACAAGTTTGTTACCTATGTAAGAGGCATTTCAGAGGGCACAGTGGAAGGGTGAGTCAGTTGGCACTTTAGGGTAAGGGCATTGAGGGGGGAATTGGAATAAGCTATCAGCGGGTAGAAGATAGGGACTAAGGTTTGGATGATGACCTAGAGGGTTTCAACACTGGGAAGTATTGAGAATGACCGGGCATGAGTATGTTAAGCATTAAGTAAAAGACACCTCTTGTCTTCCCAGAGGCGGCTGGAGATTGGGTGAGCACAGTTGGAAGGAGAGGTTGTATGGCAGAGGGAGATGGAAGCACCGGCCAAGCCTGTGCTGCCTTCCTTCTTTGTGTCGAAGATGGAAGTCTTGAGGGATCCTGAGCTATCTTTTCTTTTTTAAGGTGAGCCATGTCCATTTCACAGATGAGAAAGCGGAGGTATTTCCAGGGATTGGATTGCTTCACAAGCATAGAAGCTTCATGGTTTTCAGGTCATTCATTCATTCAACAAACATGTTGAATTGTCTGTTCAGGGTAGGTTCCCATGCTAAATGTGGAAGGAGATGCAAAGATTAGTAAGGCACAGTGTGCCCTTAAGAAGCTTTTAATCTAGTCAGGAAGACAAGATACATGCAGAAATAACCAGAATACAGGGTGGTGTGCGACATAAGGCTAGGAATCAAGTGCCAGGCTAAGCTTGGAATTTCCTTTTGGAAGCTCAGTTTCCTCCTCTGAAAAATAGCCTGATAATAGTGGATGTCCCACTAGGGCATTTGACTTTTCATTTAAGGAAGTTAGGGATGCAGCCTGTAAGACAGCAGCCGTCTCTTAATTCAGGTTTGATTTGAGGATGAAATGAAATGCCACTTGGAAGTCATTGAACTATTGAGAAAAAGGGGCTGATTTAGTCCTAACTAAAGGATGTGCATCAGGAATATAGTGGGCATTTCTCTTTCACTTTGGTGGGTGTGGCCTCAAACCCCATGGAGGCAGGACTTCTTATGCCCTCAGGTGACCAGGAAGAGATTTCAGGGAGGTATGGGCCAATTTGATGCTAGAAACTGCTTTGTCTCCTTTTAAGGAAAATGAATCCCTGTGCGCAGAGGTAAGGAGGAGGCTTGAGCCTGCCCCAAGATGTGGGGATATGCTAGTAGGTATTAATCTTGTCTAAAGGTGAGGGGAAAGGTAAAGTGTCCTCATGTGTCCAAATGACAAAGAACAGAGGGGTGCAATTGAAGGAAGGCTGGATTTGCTTTAGAGGACCGGAATTCAAATTCAAGCTCTGTATCATCATAAGTAATTGGGGAGATGGGGCAACTTCTCTGGGTCTCGGCTTCATTAGCTGTCAAATGAGGGGATTGGCCTAGACGAAGTAGGTAAAGTTGTAGTGTTTGGAGTCAGGAAGATGTGGGTTTGAATCCTGCCTTAGACACTTACTAGCTGTGTGACCCTGAGCAAGTCACTTAATTTTTATCAGCTTTAGTATACTCATCTATAAAATGAGAGGGCAGGATTTGGTAACTTTTAACTTCCATTCCAGATTTAAATTTATGATCCTGGTTCCAGAGGACTCATGAGGAAACATGCTGCCCACCTTCTGATGGGGAGGAGGTAGACTCAGTGTGTGTGTGTGTGTGTGTGTGTGTGGACATGGCCAGTGTAGGACTTTGTTTTGCTTGACTATGTATATGTTACAAGGGTTTTTCTCTCTTTTTTTTTTCAATGGGGGTGGAGTGGGGAAGGAAAGAAGTTGGATTTTTGTTAATTGAAAAAAATTCCCTTTCGGGTCTCCGTCTATGGTCTTATGACAGTCTGATCCTCCTACCCTCTTAGCTATGGATCTTGGCTGATACTTCACTGAAAAGGCCATCCACTGAGAGCTCTCTATTCTCCCTCCTCACGCCCCATCACTCAGAGGCTTCCCCCAAGTGTCTCCTCCTTTAATCACGCCTCTGATGAAGAGGTGGCCCTTCTTGGCAAGGCCATCCCCTGGCAGATTGCCCCCCACTGTCAATCCCTCTCTCATCTTCAGTCTCCCTCTCACTGGCTGCTTTCCTGCTACTTACCCATCCTCCCTCTCACACTGATGCTTTAAAAAAGCCTTCACTTGATCCTATCACCCCTGTCAGCCATAATCCTGTATCTCTCCTCCTTTCTGGGGTAAGCTCCTTAAGAAATCCATCTGTCCTGGGTGTCTCTACTCCTTCTCCTCTCACTTGTTTCTGAACCATCTGAAATCTGGCTTCTGACCTCATCACTCAACAGGAACTGCTCTCTCCCAAGTTACCCATGATCTCTTAATCGATAAATCTTTTCTTCTCAGTCCCCATCCTTCTTAACCTCTCTACAACCTATGATTATCTTCTCCTGAGTGTTATTCGCTTTAGGTTTTCATGACACCTTTCTTCCCTGATTCTTCTCCTACCTCCCCGACTGCTCCTTCTCTGGATCCTTTGTTAGATGTTCTTCTGAGTTATGCTCCCTAGCCATGGGTGTCCCTTAAGGCTCCGTTCTGGTTCCTCTCCTCTTCTCCCTCTATATTATCTTTCTTGATCATCTCATCAGCTCCCATGGGTTCAATGATCATCTCTATGAAAGAAATTCAACCCTAACTTCTTTCCATTTTGAATCACCAACTGCTGTTTAGACATCCCCAATTTTATTGGCATCTCAAATACAGTATGTCCAAAAAAGACCTTTTGTTCTTTCCCCCAAATCTTCCCCTCTTCCTGACTTTCCTGGTCACCTGGGCTGGCAACTTTAGCGCCGTCCTCAGCATCTCCCTAGTAATTAACACCACATATCCAATCTGCTGCCACATCTTGTAGTTTCTCTCTCACAGCATCTCTTGTATATGTCTCCACTCCTATCACCACAACTGAGTACAGGCCCTCATCACTCATCACCTAGACTATTGCAAGAGACTTTTCATTGGTTTCCCTGCTCTAAGTCACTCCCTTCTCTAGTCCATCCCCTACAGATGCCAAAGTGATTTTCCTAAAGTATTTGTCTGCCTACATCAGCTTTCAACTCAGTAAACTCTAGTAGCCTCCAGCATCAATTAGAAAGGCTTGTGTCTGGCATTTAAAGCCCTTATAGCTTGGCCCCTTGCTATCTTTCTAGTCTTCTCAAACTTTACTCCTTTTTACATTATGATCTAAATTCACATTCCTGCTTGATGTCCCTACTCCTCCCTCTCTCCTTTTGTGTCTTTGCAGTGGCTGCCCCCCATGCTTGGAATACTCTGCCCCTTCCCTTTGGCCTCGGTGTTTCTGTCTTCTTTCAGGACTCAGCTTGAATACACCCTCTGTAGGATGCCTTGCCAGTCCCTCCAGCTGCTAAGTGTCTTCCCCCTGAGATGATCTTCAATGCATTCTGCATATATCTTGTATGTATGTAGTTGTTGTCATGTTGTGTCCCCCATTAGACTTTGAAATTCTTGAGTACATGAACAGTGTTTTTGCCTCTCCTTGGGTCCCCAACACCTGGCACATAATAAGTGCTTAGTTATTATATGCTTGCTGAATAAGTCTTCCAGCTCTGACTCTTTGATCTGATGAATACCTGTAGCCCCTAACTCACAATGTTATGAAGATTAAATGAAATAGAGTATATAAAGTGCCTTATAAACCTTAAGGCACTATATAAATGCCAGATGTTATTAATAATTAGAGTTTATGTTATTTCTTTATTACTGGCCTGCAGCCTAATTAGGCACAGAGCCTAATGTTTTTCCTTTGCCTTTCATAAATTATTCTCATCAGTAGTCATGGCCAGGCTACCTCTAGTCAGGCTATGTGGCCAGGGGCCTCTGCCTCGTGGAGAACCTTTAGACCCGATGATATTCTGCCAAGTGCTGAGCCTCTGCCAAACTAGCCACCAGAGAGCCAAGGAAGACCTCTCCCTCAACCCCCCTTGGAGGACCCTCTGTCTTGGCCCTCTTAGTGAGGGCAGAGCACTTGGAAAGGGCAAGCAGCTGTTGCTATCAAGGGCCTGCAGATGCTGTTTGATCAAGGCCAATTAGAAGATGGTGCTAGCTTGAGGCAGCCCACATAAAAGCCAAGGGAGGGTCAGGCAACTGCTGCATGATATGCCTTTGTTATTATGATAGTTCCTGGCACACAGTAAGTGATTAATAAATGCATTATCTACCTACCTAACTTTCCCTTTTCTCTCCCCCCACCCCACCATTTTAAAGTTTACTGAGTACTTTAAATGCACCTTATCTGAATCTTACAACCTGGTCCTTTCCAAATGTAAGCCTTTGATCCTACAAGTTATGGATGCTCTCTGGTAGACATTTAAAGTATTATAATCCCCATTTTATAAATGAGGAAACTGAGGTTCACAGGGGTTTAGTGATTTTTCCAGGGTCACTCACTCATCTAGTAAGTATAAGAGGTGGGATTCAAAGCCAGATCTCTCTTGATTCTAGATTTTGTGGTCTTTATACTGTACTTTTCCTTTGTACTAAACATGGACCATGGCTAGTCAGTTTGGTGGCTACAGCCCAGTATTCATGAGTCTAAGGTAGTGATTTATATTCCTGCAAGGGCCAGTTAGCTTCCCTCTATTCTGTGGCCGTAGAAGATGCTGTTATTGCACTGGACCTAAGTAGAAGTAGAATGGTGAGAAAAAGGCCAGTCTGCCCAGCCACTCCCAACTTCATCCTTAGAACTCTGCTTCTTTTGATATTCAAGGTTTTTGCATGTCCATGAGTCTCCTAGTAAAACAGATATTCTCCTGGATGATGATGGGGTTGGGGACAACTCACATTAAGCCTTCCTCAGAACACTGGGCCAGGGTAAGGTGGGAAGACGCTGCCCCAAAACTGTCCTCACATGGCTTTTACCTACCGGCAATGCCTGTGAACCCAAGACCATGCCAACAGTTTCCATTCTAGTTGGTCTTAAGGTACTGACTAGGTCTTCCTAATCCATTAGTTTGTAAGCTCTTTGTGTGCAAGGACTGTCTTTTGCTTTCTTTTGTATCCCCAATGGTTAGCACTGTGCCTGACACATAGTAGGCACTGTGTCACATATTAGCATTAATAAATGCTTATTGATTGATTGGTTCCTACCTTAAGCCATTGCTAGTTCAAATCATTAACTAGGGATGAGTTGGCTGACTCCAGAAAGCAGAGCTATGTAGTCAAAGGGCAGAGGTATATGCCCTAGATAAGAAGGAAGAAATACTAGGGATAGGGATAAGAACATATAATATGGAACCTGATAGAACCAAAGACAAACTTCACGGTCCTCTCACACCTACAAAATATATCATTCAGCTGTCTTGATCATGAGGAATGGGTTTCTGATCCCTCATGTCATTCTTGGGAGTGGTCAATGCATCTAAAGGGCTTTCCATTGACCTCAGAAATACACTCCCACCAGTTCAATTAAATTCAATAAACATTCAGTAAACAATTATTGAGTGGAGATCAATGCTCAAGACATCCAAAATTTTAGGTAAGTAGTTCTCATGAAGTTTAAAGTCAGGTGAGAAGATATGGTACACAGCTACATGCAAAATAATCCATGGTGAGTGAATAAAGAGGACAGAATTCTACTCTGATTCCTCCTTATTCTGTGTTGTTACCCTGAATTTTCCAAGGCTATATCCACAGAACACAAATTCCATTAGGTTCTACCATGCTGGAAATGGGACTCATTTATGAATCAACTGTGTGGTTCACAGTCGTACTATTGGATTATTAGAGCAAAACTCACAATCAATACCAAATTAGAAGAATGAATAAAAAGAGAAGATATGGAATGTAAATGAAATAGCTTTAATTTGACACTTGAATCAGTTATTGATGCTAAAAAATGGGAAATAGATAATGGAACAAACAGCAACATAGATCAGAGGGGTCCAACACTCAACACTTGTACTATGTGCAGCTTACAACACTCTCAAGTGGGACCCAAACTAGATTAAAATGTAATTGGGAAATATTTACCAAAATAAATAAAAATATAATAAAACACATATAATATTAAATTATAAAACTAAGTCAATATGCAGTCTGCAGGGATCCATATTTATGGATTAGTGGTCTCCATTTCTATTTGAGTTTAACAGCACAGATGCAAGCTGTCTTTATTTCTAATGGAAATTTCAGTTTAGTAAGGCAATTACCAGAACAAGGAGATGAGAAATGCCAAGAAACTGCCTTAGCCAGAACACCCTTGTTCTTCTTGCCAAGCAGAGGGAGAGCAAGAACAGTTTAGAATATAAATCCCCTTGCAAAATTTTACATGGGAAGATGGTGGAAGCTTATAAGCAGTATGACCCTATAAAATGGTGGACAAAAAAGAGGAACATGGATTTATACAAAGCTTCCTGATGAGAACTAATCAAACCAGATCATCCCGAAGCATTGGAGGGTAAAACCAGAAAGGGAAAACCAACAGATGAAAAACAGAATTGTGACCAAATCTGTCATGATTTTACAACAAATCAATGGTAGTGGAGCAATCTCATTTGGACTCTTCTTCATAATCCCTGTTGTTCACAAGGAAAGGGAAACAGAAGTAGAGAAACAAAGATAGGATCCTCTGTGGGAACAGACCATCCATATTCACAGGAGGGCTATGCAAGAGCTGATGAAATTTCTTGAGGCATCTGAAAGAGGGAAAGATAGAAAAATTAGCCCAGCTGTCAATGGAAAGAAATAGAAACCTGGGGTTCACTAAGGCTCTGTCCTTGTCCTTCTCTCCCTCCTTCTACACTATTTCCCTTGGCAATCTCATCAGCTTCCACCGATTCAATATCACCTCCCATGCAGTTAACTTGTATATCACATTGTCCAGTCCCCAGCTTTTTCCTGACCTCGGTCTTGTGTCTGCAATTTCCTATCAGACATCTGAAAGTGACTATCTTGTAGACATCTTAAATGTAACATGTCCAAGACTGAAAGAGGAAGAGGAGCCAGTGTTTATTAAGAGCTTACTACGTGCTGGGCCCTATGCTAAGTACATAATAAATATTAGCTCATTTTATCTTCACAATAACCCTGGGAGGTAGACGCCGTTGTTATTCTCATTTTACAACTGGAGAAACTGAGACAGGGTTAAATGACTTGCCCAGGGTCACATAGCTAGGAAGTGTCTGAGGATGACAGTCTCCACCTAGCTGCCTTGGAAAGCTGAACTTCTTATCTTTCTAATTAAAATTGATCTACATGAAATGGTCTGACCATGTAACACCCCTGGTCAATAAACTCCCGTGGCTCCCTATTCCCTCCAGGATCAGATATAAAAACCTGTTTTTTGGCTTATAAAGTCTTTTATAACCTGGCCCCTCACTACCTTTCTAGTCTTCTTACACGTTTCTCCCCCCTGCCTCTTCTCCTCACTACTTTGTGATCCAGAAGCACAAGCCTCTTTGCTCCTCCTCATACAAAAATCTCCTGACTCCCAGCATGTTTTACTGGTTGTCCCTCATCCCTATATGAGCCTCCTGGCTTCCTTCAAGTCTCAGCTAAAATCCTACCTTTTCCAAGAGGCCTTTCCCAGTCCTTCATTTTCATTCCTTTCCTTTAAGATTATCTTCAGTTTATCTTTTGTGTATCTTATTGTACATGGCAGTTTACATGTCATCTTCCTCCATTACAGCATGAGTGGAGACTGTGTTTTTTTTACTTTTGTTTGTATCCCCAGCATTTAGTATAGTACTCAGCACATGATAAACACTCAATAAATGCTTGTTGACTGACTAACTACAGATTTAGTGACAAAAAATCTGCTAATGTTGTACACAAAAAAAGATACAGGAATATCCGTACTAATCAGCCCTTCTGGTCACCCAGTTCTCAGCTATGTATCCTGCTTCAAAGACAAGAAAACCCACATGGTATTTCAAGGCAATAATAGTCCTGTCCAAAATACAGGCCATGCCCAAGGGATATCAATGGTTGGAACTAATGCTGTTTTATATTCCAGAAAACAGAGATCAGAAGACTTCTTCAAATATGCCAACCTACCCTAGATACTTTTAAGAATACATTGGTTATAAGCAATCTAGATAAAGTCATACATAGAAGTTGAGAGAGTTCCTTTAATATCATGGGGTGTGTATATATATTGTGGGAGAAAGGTTCCTAGTCTGGCTGGATTACATCAATAAACCTAACATTTGAAAAAATGTAATGGACATTATTACTATTTTTTTTTTTTTAAAAGCAATTGGGGTTAAGTAACTTGCTCAAGGTTACACGGCTAGTCATTTGATTTATGTGTGGGTGCTCATTTTCTGAGGCCGGATCTGATCTCGGGTCATCCAAACTCCGAGGCCGGTGCTCTTACTCACTGCGCCACCTAGCCGCCCCTTTAGGGCAATTGGGTTAAGTAACTTGCCCAAGGTTACACGGCTAGGTTTTTGTTTGTGCGGATTAAGTGTCGGAGGCCGGCTCCGAACTCAGGTCCTTCTGATTCCAGGGCCGGCGCTCTATTCACTGCGCCACCTAGCCGCCCCCATTATTACTATTTTTAAAAGATGATCAGGAAGATATCAATAACTATCAATCAATAAGCCTACTTTTTCTTCTCTACAAAATCTGAGAATAATTTCTATGCGTATCAAGGGAATATTTGAAAACGAGAACAGGAAACAGACAGGCTTTTGCAAATGGTAGTCTGTAGCAGACCACATCTTTATAGTCGTAAAATTGACTAAAAGGCACAGAGAATACAAGGTCCCACTGCATCTATTGTTTGCCAACTCTCTCTATATATATTTAAAAGCACTTGATTTGGCAAAGCAAAATATAGCTGTAACAGTTCCCCCCTGACAAGACATCTCTCATACATAAGTTAGGTACCATAAAATATTTCTTGAAAAATGCAATAGCAGAGCAAACTTGGTTCTTTGATCCTCTGATTATTAACACCAAGTGTATAAAACAAGGAGGCTCATATTGGCCAAAGGGCTTGGCTGCTTTTGGAGAACACATCCAGCTCAGCGTTCAAAGGAAAGGAGGCTTCTCTATACCTGATGGAGTCTTCCAGATGCTTGTATCTGTGAATGACATTGTGCTGACTGCTTTAAGCCCTGGAATATTTCACAGCCTCTTCAATGAGATCCATAATCACTCCCTCAACTTTGGCCTGACAGTCCACATAGGGAAAAACAAGTGGAGAAAGAATTCCTGTTGTGGAGACTGTGATGTACAGGTGAAAGGACCGACAGTTCATAGATGGGATGGATTGCAGTTATGAAAAGAAACCTGCTTTCCACCACACCAAGCTTCCCCCTGAAACCTAAATCTGTCTTTTTAGCACTAATATTCTGGGGCTGTTATCTGCCTGGGAATCATGGCATACCACAGTCAGAAAAGCAGGTCATGCAAAGGGCAATAGAGAGACACAGGGAGGGGCAAAAAGGCAGCTGCTATTACCAAAGGTGAATATTTTTTTTTAGGGGAAAACAGCATGGGAAGTTTTGCCAAAGGGAAGTGTGATGGGAAAAGGAGGGGGGATGGTCATTAGGGAGGCAGTGTGACTTGGTGGAGAGGTCAGGGGATTTTGAGTTCATATCCCTGCCCCCTAACTTAGTAGGTGCATGAGCCAGGAAAGGTACCTTCTGTACCTTAGTTTCCTCATTTGTCAAATGGAGTTGAACTCAGTGGCTTCTGAGGTTCCCTTGTACCTTTAAAGCTACAATCCTATGAGCCAGACTGAAGGGAAAGGCATGGGGGAGGACAGTCCTAGAAACAGAATCTTGGGTTTGGGGATGGACCAGGAATGTGTCCTACTGAATCCTTGGCAAGTAGGTCTTGCAGCCTCTACTTGCAGACCTTTGGAGAGGGATCTTAGAATCACAGATCTTGAGGTGGAAGGAACCTCAGTGGCCCATTCCATGCCAGCCTTTCGTGAAGCCTGGGGAGACTGACCTGCTTAGGATCACATATGCATAGTATCAGAGGTGAGATTCGAATCCACTCAAAGCTAGTACTCTTCCTTCCATCCCAAACTGCTTCCCAAGGCTACCCACTCCATTTTCAGACAGCACTAGGTGTGAAGAAGCTTTCTCTTACATGGAAACAACAATCTGCTCCTGCAGCTAGAACCCCCATACTCCTAGTTGGGTCAATGAGACCATATTGGACCAACCTCATTTCTCCTCTAAATGGCAATACGTCCCCTCTAAATTTTCTCTTCTCCGCGCTAAGCCTCCTTGGATCATTCAATTAATCCTTGTATGATATGGATTTGTCTCTTCCCACTTTTTGGGTGGTCTCTTCTTTGTCAATGTCCTATCTAAAATAAAGAGCTCCAGATTAAACACCCTATTGCAGATGTGGTCTGGCAAAGGCAGAGTGCAGAGGATTATCACCTGATGCAGCCTGAAATCCCATGACCTTTGGGGACTGTTATCACACAGTTGATTCATCCTGAGTTTTCAATCCATTAAAGTCTCAACTTCACACAAACTCTTATGAAGCCCTCGTTCCCTCATCCTATGCATGGGCAGCCCAAGTATTCGATTATTTTTTATCCTTATTCAATTTAGAATGACAGTGTGGTTCAGTAGACTGAGAACTGGAAGATCTCAGTTCAAGTCTCATGTTGGACACATATAGACCGTGTTACCACCCTGGACATATCACATAGTCTTCTAGTGTCCCTAGAAAATATTTTAAAGAAATGGTGTGGAGGATTCCTGTGGGTTCATAGTGACTTAGAAAACCACATATTAACAGTACTTATGTTTTATTGTACTTTTATTAATTTTTGTTAAACATTTCCCAATTACATTTTAGTCTGGTTCAGGCTTCACTAGGAAGTATTGTGGGCTGTTTGCAGCCCTGGCTGTGTTTTTGACACCTCTACTCTGCATCAAATTGAAGAGCAGGTAATAGAAAGTTTCCTCTCAAGGAACCTGGGAATTTCCTCTACCAATGAAACCAAAGATCCAGGATATGTGTGTATATGTGTGTGTTCATGTATGTAACATGTAAAACACAATATAAATACATATATAAACATATTACATACATATACACACATGTGTATGTATACATGCATATATGTTGCCTTTCCTTGTGAAGCACAATCCATCCCAGCATTCATCAGCAATGGATCTTTTGGAATAGGAGACACATAGAAAGTGTTGTGTGAAGATGTCAGAGAGAAAAGCACTAGAAAAAAGAG
This sequence comes from Gymnobelideus leadbeateri, assembly GCA_011680675.1. NCBI lineage: Eukaryota > Metazoa > Chordata > Mammalia > Diprotodontia > Petauridae > Gymnobelideus > Gymnobelideus leadbeateri. The sequence continues at coordinate 97,995 of WOXC01004495.1, forward strand.
TAAGGAGACAGGGAGTTTGGGGAACATCCTCCATCTTGGGTAAATGTGGGATGATGCTAGTGACCAGACTTCTTCTCCCCCCTTCCCCATCCCAACCCTAGAGTCTTCCTTCAAGACTGTTTCCTCAGGGTGGCTAGGTGGCACAGTGAGTAGAGTGTTGGTCCTGGAGTCAGAAGGACCTGAGTTCGGATCCGACCTCAGACACTTAACGCACACACAAACAAAAAACCTAGCTGTGTGACCTTGGGCGAGTTAACCCCAATTGCCCTCCAAAAAGCAAAAAAAAAAAAGGCTGTTTCCTCAATGGAGCTTGCTGAGCGCCCTGTGGCTGATGAGACTGAGGAGGTACCAGCTGTGTTGAACAGACTTGTTATGGTAAGACTGTCCCTCAGAGCACTCTCCTCCCAAGACAGTGACAAAGAAGGAATTGACTGAGTTCATTGCCCCTTCTCCAGTGTCTAAGATGGACTACACTGACTGGTATAAAATCCATAGATTAGTTTCCTCCCTTTACTTTCTGTTCCTTCTTGCTTCCATTTATTACCATTCCTTTGCATAAAAAAAAATAGAGATTAGTGCCTGTTATCCTTTGTTTTATGTTTGATGTTATCTCTGGTGATAGTGGTTGAGGAAAGTGGGTCTGGAGTAAAGTGATAGACGCATCCATTACCACTTTCCAGCAGGAAAGTAATGAGGTGCCAAGGAATGTGCTTTCCCCTGGGAGATGACAAACCTGGTGGTGTTGCCTGTGTTAGAATTCCTTAGCCAGTCGGAGGTGATAAGCAGGAAAAATAAAAAATAAGGAGAAATTTAGAATGCAGGAATCAGAGATGTTTCCACCAGGCTTATACTGTTAGTGAACCAAAAAGCCTACGATGAAGGGAGAGAGAAGACGGGGCTTGCTCCTGGAGGGACCATCCTTCAGTTCCATCCTTCAGTGGCACCTTCCTGGGTCCCTCAGTCAGCATCTCCTTTATTTCTTATGTTACATGTAAAGCATTCTTATTAGAGGCTGCTGGGTTGTGCCATAGTGTACAGAGTACTGGGAAAGACTTGAATTCAAATTCATACTCAGATATTTACTAGCTATGAGACCCTGTGTAAATCACTTAACTTCTGTGTCAGTTTCCTCAGCTGTAAATGGGGCTCATAATAATATCTATCTCCTAATGTTGTGAAGATCCAATTTGTAAATCCCTTAGCATAGTGCCTGCCTCATAGTAGATGCTATATAAATGCTTATTACCTTCACTTATTCCATGTAATATACTTATTTATTACATATATATTTGATCTTATTAGATTTAGCTGGTCAATATCTTTATGGAGATTAACTCTTATGAATGCTAGCTACCCCTCTGCTTTGTGTCTTTACTTATGACAAGTATTTCTTCTACTTCTTCATCCAAGTTATTATTGATAAACATGTCAAACAATGCAGGGCCAAGGACAGATTTCTGGAGACCTCTACAAGAGACCTCCTTCCAGGTTGGCATTAATCTATCCTTTTCAGCTCCACTCATTAAACCCGTTCTGTATTACACTTTACCCCGTCACCTAGCTTACCCCATGCCCCTCCAGCTTATTCAAAGGATATCAGGAGAGACTTTTTCAAAAACTTTGATGGAACCCAGGTAGACCATGGGTACAGTATCTACCAGTTTAGCAATCCTGTCCAACCCTGTCATTCTCTGCACAGGAAACAGTACAAGAAAAGGAGCAGGAGGAGGAAAGGGTCGAGGTATGTGGGGGGAGGAAGAGTAGTACAGTTTGTCTAGAATATAGAATGCCAAGAAGGGAACTAGTGTTCCAAACCTCTCTTCCCTTTCAATGCCCAATTCATACAAAAATTATCTACACTCATTCCCTCCTCTTCCTCACCATGCACTCACTTCTCAGTCTCTTGCTTCTAATACTTTTTCCAAGGTTACCAGTGGACTTTTAACCAATCTTATCCAAATGTAAAAGGCCTGATCTCCTGCAACTTTCGATATGGCAAACTATTCCTCCCTCCTGAAGGCATTCACTTTCTTTGGGTTTCATGACCCTTCATTCTCTCGATTTTTTGAATGAATGAAAAGACATTTATTATAATTTACTCTTGGTGTGCTTTGTTGGGCACTGGGTTTGGGGATATAAAAGCAAACAAGGGAGTTCTTGCCCTCGAGTAAATGACTTTTTAAGGGGAGAACATGACACAAAGGGGAACTACACAGGAGTGGGCTTGGTGGCATTGCTTGGGAATGGATGGGCAGTAGTGTGGTGGCCTGGTCCCAGGTAAGATATAGCAAAAACTAATCTGTGAGACCCTAGAGCTGAGTCAGAGTCCAGGTTCTGGTGGGGATGAGGAGGAGGGGGACTGGCATCATGGTTTGGAAATGGCTTTCCTTTTACTGGTCTGACTTCCTTTTTCATCCTCATCATTCATCTCTTGCTCCTTTAGGTGTCCATGGGATCCTAGGATCATAACTCTAGAACTGCAAGGGATCTTAGAAGGGTCTTGGAATTCCTTATGGCAGGAATGACTGTCTTAAGACCTAAACACATATACTCTTTCTCCTTCTCCTTCTTCTTCTCTTCCTCCTCCTCCTCTTCTTCTTCTTCTTTTTCTTCTTCTTCTTCTTCCTCCTCCTCTTCCTCTTCTTCTCTTCCTCCTCCTCCTCTCCTTCTCCTCCTCTCCTTCCTTCCTTCTTTTCTTTCTTTCTTTCTTTCTTTCTTTCTTTCTTTCTTTCTTTCTTTCTTTCTTTCTTTCTTTCTTTCTTTCTTTCTTTCTTCTTTCTTTCTTTCTTTCTCTCTTTCTTCCTTCCTTTCTTTCCGTAGATGATTCCTTTTATAATCTCATTCCAGAACTCCAGTCATGCATAGTCAACTCTATCTCCTCTTCAGTGTCCTACACGCCTCTAAAACTTTACATGTTGAAGATAGAACTCATGATTTTTCACCCCATACTTACCTCTTTCCCAAACTTCCCTTTTTCTTTTGAAGACACTTCCATCTTCCAAATCTCCCAGGTTTATGACCTTGACGTCATTGTTAACAATTTCTTCTCCCTGCCTAATATTTAATCAGTGACCAAACTTTGCTGAGTTTTATCTCCACATCTTCTTTTATATCTGTCCCCTTCCTATACCTGATTCAGGCCATCATCATGCCTTACCTGGATATTGGAATAGCCTCTCCTTTGTGGTCCCCCTACCTCATTTCTCTTCTTAAAAAAAATCCATCCTGAGGCAGCTAGGTAGCACAGTGAATAAAGCACCAGCCCTGGAGTCAGGAGGATCTGAGTTCAAATATGACCTCAGACACTTAACATAAAAAACTAGCTGTGTGATTTTGGGCAAGTCACTTAACCCTAATTGCCCTGCCTTCCCCCTCTCCAAAAACTAAGGCAAAAAACCCCCCATCCTTCACACAGCTGTCAAAATCACCTTCCAAAGAATAGATTGGACTACATCCTCCCCGTCTCAAAAATCTTCCTTCACATGACTTTCCATTGCTTTAGGGAGATAGCATCCAAACTCCTTAGCCTGACACTTAAAATTTCTGACATTCTGGCTCCTACCTACTTGAATATACTCTTTCCTCACCCCTGTCTCTTCGAATTCTTGTCTTTTTTTCCAGGCTGAGCTTGTAACATCCTCCAAGAAGTCTTCCCTGATCTCCCCCAGTTGTTCCTGCTCTTTTCCTCCTCAATTTTCCTTATATTATACTTACTGGTGGAAATGTTGTATTCTCCCAGAAGAATGCCCCTTGAAGGCAGGGATTTTTTTGTTTGTATCTCTAGAGCCTAGCACTGAATCGAACATTGTAGGAACTTAAGAAATAAATGTTGAGTTGAATTGTTGAAGAACAATATTAAAAAAGAGAACTGGAAAGGTCAGTCGAAGTCATATTATGGAGGGCCTTAATTGGCAGGAAGAGTTTGTGCCTAGGACAATGGCTCTCTAAATTGCCTTTGCTAATGGCACAGTATTGTTCTTTACTGTGATGATTCAGGACACACTGTGGGAGAATCAAGAGACTTGTCACTCTGGGCTTTAGTATCTTCATCTGTAAAATGAAGAGGCCGGATGAAATGACCTCTGAGGTCTTTTGCACTTTTATATCTATGATCCTGTGACTCTCACAGGCACATGCAACCCTAAGTGTAAATCCCACACAATTTAGGGCACAACTAGAAGAAAGCCATGCGTGCAGTAGTATGCGCTTTGAGAACCATTGTCCTAGAACTAATAGGGAGCCATCGGAGGGCTTTGATCAGAGGAGAGACCTTCCCAGATCAATGGGTAGTGAAAATAAGTCTGTCAAAAGAGTGAAGGATGGATCAAATTGGGGTGAGAGTGGAGGTGACCAGGCTTGTTAGGAAGCTGTTGCAATAGTCTGGGCAGGTAACAAGGAAAACCTGTGCTAAAGTGTTGGCAGTGGGAATGGAGATGAAGGGCCAGATGGGAGCAATGTGATATTATGGAGGTTGAATTGACAGGAAACTCCTTGGATGTGGAAGGTGAGGAAGAGAGAGGTATTTAGAGAAAACACTAAGATTTGGTGCCTGGGGGAGGGGAGGGAACAGTGATGCCAGTGATAAAAAGTATTGTGTTTGAATGGGAAGCAGGTATCTAATAAACTCAGCATTTCACTTAGGATCATAGCTCTAAGACTGGAAGACTTCATTTTAGAGGTAAGGAAACTGAGTCCCAGGCAGGTGAAGTAAATTGCCAAGTCCACACAGGTGGGAGTACAGGCAGACTATAAAACCAGGGTTTCTAGCACTAGAGTGAGTGCTCTGTCCACCAGAGTCCTGGCAAAGAAACCCATTCCCTTTCTTGAAGATCAAGGAGTGAGCTGGATATTCAACTTATTAGAGCTAGCCATCTTCTTGTTGCACCAGGGACAGCTCCCTCCCATAGCTAGGACTCTAAGACAGGCTTGACCCTGAACAGGTAATACCATGCCAGGCTATCTGGCACTTCACTGCTTTCCATTTCCTCAACTTTTAGAGAAGAGGCAGGTGCAAGGCTTAGTTGTAGGTCCACAGGAAGCCTCTCACTGAATCACTGTAATCTGAACAGATTTTCTAAGTAGAGCTGACCAACAATGCAATGGGCTGCTTCAATAGGAAGTGAGTTCCCCATGACTAGAGGTATTCATGCAAGGTTTGCTGTGAGGAATGCTATATAGAGACCAGTAGTTCTTCATCTTTTCTGTCTCATGGACTCCTTTGGAAATCTGGCAAAGCCTCCCCTTCTGAGAATAATAATTTTTAAAGTAACTAAAGGAAATGCTAAATTGCATTTTTCACAGAGACACAATTTACAAAAATAATTTTTCCACCCAAGTTAATGGACTCCCTAAAATACTTCCTTAATTGGTGTATGGATTGCAGGTTAAGGGCCCCTGCTATAGACAAAAGTTATGTGTTAGACAGGAAATCCAACTAGATATGAAGCTGCCAAGGCCCTATCCTCCCAAGCAGGAGAATGTCTTTTGTGCAAAAACCTCTCATCTCACCTGGAGGCCCCTTGCTCTAGTTAACTCTCATCCACATCTACTAAGGAAATCTATGGTCCATGGACCATCCTTCAGAGGGAGAAGGTGGGGTAACTATTGCTCAGCTCTTCTGAAAGGCTCAGAACAACCGGAGAAAAGTGTGACTGGTCAGAGCAGGAGGTCTGGTCTTGGCTGGTAGTCGGTGACTTTCTAGGGGGTGACAGATGCTCTGGCACAGCCCAGGGGACATAAGAAACCTCTAGGTTTTCAGGTTGGGTGGAATTTCTCTTATCAATCTCAAGCTTAATTGCCCAGTGACAGAAGGTATGTTACTCCCCTCCCCCCCATCCCCTTCTCCATTTCTTCTCTTCCCTCTAGGGAACTCAGTTAGAGGTTAAGGCTTTGGTTCCACAAATGAGGCTTAGATTTTTCTAGGGTGTAGGCTCACCATCTCTTTTGTCTCCTTAGCCACCTCAGCCCACCCTAGCACTGGCTCTGACATTCCTACGGGTTGGTCTGCAAACAAGCATGAAAACAGGGTTGATTTTGATTTCTTGGCTTTGTCCAGCAGAGTACAGAGGACTGCATCAGGGACAGAGTTCCATGTTAATCAGTTAGGGACTCCCAGCCCAGATAGAATACTTTCCCTAGCAGTCCAGGCAGGATCCAAGGGCTCAGGCTCCTCCTTCACTGGGAAAGGACTCCTTTCAGGAGAAGGGTCCCCTTCAGGCCATCAGGAAAATGCCCAACTGCCCTCTGGTGGGACACACCTTGGTCCCAGGAATCAACATAAAACTAGAAGGGAATCGTGTTTCAGATAAGCAATTGTGCATGCAGTTCCCAGCATCAATTGCTTTCCCAGATGGCGCACACTGCCTGTGGATGTCAGAGCAACATGGCTCAAACCCAGACTTATACAGAGACTCTCAACATCACCACACATCACAATGATGACTCAAGAATGGGGTGGCAAAGACCAACCCCCCAGGGCCAGCACCCTGCCACGTCTCTCGGCCTCTCATCTGCACACATTTCTGCACCCTCTCATCAAATGTGCTCTCAGTGCCAAGGGATGCCCTCTGTGCTGAATTCTACACCCTTAAATAATGGTGGGTCTGCAATCCACCAAACTACTTGGATACTTCTTGCTCTCTGTCAAGTACCCTGGCAGAAGACGATGCCATGATAAATTGGCCCCAGCACCAGCTGTCTGCCATGGTAGGGAAAGTACCGTCCTGCTTGCCGAGGACTCTTTCCCATGCTGACTTTCCATGGTAGCAGCTGCACTCACTCTTCAAGTTTGAAATAATTCCAGAGTATCTTAGAGTTGGAAGGAACCTCAGAGCTTCACTACCCTAATGCAACTACAGAAAAAGTACCCCTTACAGATGAATAGAACTACTGGTTAAAAATGGAAAAGTAGATCAGTTCTGTGTGTGTGTGTGTGTGTGTGTGTGTGTGTGTGTGTGTGTGTGTGTGTGTGTGTTGTGTAGGAAAGAATGACAGATTTTATCCAAATGCTGTGGATAGCTAATAGATCCACTATCATCAGCATTAAAGACCTACGAATTCATCAATATGAGAACTCTCAGCATGGGAATTTCTTCCACCAATGCAGGTCATAACCTGCTTCTAATTTGTGGTCTTAAAGAGGAGCCTGAAGCTCAGAGCGGTTCATAGACCTACACAATCACCAACTTTCAGACTTGGAAAGGACTCTAATAGCCATCCTGTCCAACCAATATCTGAAATGGAATTCACACTGCCACATACCTGAACAAATGGTATTTAGACTCTGCTTAAAGATCTTCAATGAGGAGAAACCCATTGCCTCCTAAGGTAACCCATTTCACTTTGGGGTCAGTTAAGAGACTTGCCCATAGTTGTACCATAACTGTCAGAGATGGGATTTGAACTCAGGTCTTCCTGACTCTAGGCCTAGCACTCTATTCACTTTACTACAGTACCTCTTAAAGCTACTATTGGCTGGAATATAGGCTGCCCTGCTCTCCTTTGCTCCTCCAAAGCAGGGTTTGTGTATAACCTGATTGTTGTCATTTTCAGGCTGTGCATATATCAATGGTACTCTTATTATATCTACATATCTGATCTTCTTCACTGGATGACACAGGTCACATATGTGATGTATAAGGAGTTTGAAAGACTGGAGTCTTTGGTATTCAAGAGTGCCACTGACCACTTTTATTAATTATCTGGAAGCAATAATTAACAAAATGATTAATTACCAGGAACCATGTCTCTCAAAGTTTTATATATCACAATATATTGTATACACATATATGTATATATAATACATACAACAGGGTCATCAATATAGAAAATGTGTGTGTGTGTGTATATATATATATATATATATATATATATATATATATATATAAATGTGTGTATATATATATAGGCACACTTTTTTTCTTTTGAAGAGGTCTTATTTTAGAACTGTGGCCTCTATTTGGGGGTGGCATATAATTAGACAAATGTGGCTTGTCAATAAGCCATACCATTAGAGACAAAGCCATTCTTTCCTTTTGTGCAGATCTTACCTTGACAATCGAGATGTTTCATAATTTGCTGCCAGGGCAGGCCTAGGGGATGCTGCTCGAAGAGCTTGTCAGCCAGAAGATGAAGGCCAGACATGCAGGTGTAATAAGAATCCTGTGTTGCTTTATCGAGCCCCGCTGACCTCCATACTCCCCAGCACAGAGATGTGGGGCTTTCAGATTGATGAGGGATAAAAAGGCAGAGAGCGAGTGAGAGAGTAAGCAAGAAGCCTGTGCCTCTGGTGAGTTCCCTTTCTTTATCATCTCTCCTTGCCTGCTTTCTTCCGACAAGTCCCCCTTCTCTCAGATGCCCTCCTGGCTGCTCTTTGCAGTCATCTGCTCTGTTTAGAAAAAGGCAGATCCAGTTCCCAAGGTGGTGGAACAGACTTTGAAGCATTGGGCCGTGGGAGCAGCTTTGCTCCAATCATCTTTGGTCCCTACCTGGACAAAATTTCACTCTGTTCTTTGAAAATAGCTTCTGGCTGGAAAGGAGGCCTGGAGCAAGGAGAAGGGGAAATGAAGGAGCCTGGTGACCCAACAGCATGTCTCTTTGATTTTCAACCTCTCTAAAATCTTTCTGTTTGAGAACAGCCAGACCTCATATTGATACAGGGATCTTAGCCAAGAATCATCTCAGAGAACATTACAAATACTGAGTGATCTGTTGGTGATCACTATGTAACTCCCATCCCTCTACTATAGGGTGGTTTATGTTCATTACACAGATGTGTAAACTGAGGCACACAAAATGAATTGACTTAGAATTAATACTTCTGGTGATAGGGAACTCATTACCTACTGAAGCAGCCTGTTGTATTGTTGAATAGTTTGAATTCTTGAAACATTTACACAGGACACATGGCAAAGAGAAAGATAGAATTCTGTCCAAAAGGTAGCATGGTGTCCCCCCAAAAAAAAACAATTGATGGTAATTTGGAAATCTTGTTCTATTCCTGGTTTTGCTATCAATCTAACTGTGTGGGCTTGAACAAATCATTTATCTCACCTCTCTAGAACTCAGTTTCCACTTGAGGGACTTGACCTATATTATCTCTCAGGTATGTTCCAGTTCTAAAGATTCTGGGATTATCTTTTTGAATAAAGGATGAGAAAGCATCTACTAAGTGTCTATTTACTATATCAAAAGTATTGTGTCGACCACTGGAGATTCAAATAGAAACGCACTACAGTGCCTCATCTCAGGGAGATTGCATTTTAGACAAAATATACAGAAAATTTCAGCTGTAAGTCCGGGGAAAAGAGGCTGTGGTTTCTGGGGTGTAATAACAAAGCAGACAGCAATGTTTCTTCTTTAATGCCATTCCAACTGATGAAACCACATTCACTGTTGAGGCTGAACCATTTCACAGTGTCAGAATGTTGATGGTAAGAACTGTCTTTTCTGAGTTTTCAATAGCTGTAGTTGTGAGTTGTGAGATCTGGATTCAAATTTTTGCTGTAGCCCTCCTTCCTTACTTGCTGTGTGACCTTTGGCAAGTCACTTCCCATCTCTGTGTATCAACATACTCATCTGACAATTAAGGAAAGCAATTGCTTTTCCCCCTTTCCCTAACCCCACTTACCCTCTTGAGGATGTGGGTATTAAAGAGAAAACATCTCTGGATCCCTTTGAACTCCATGGATGAAGGTGTTATCTAAGTATAAGATATTATCATTAAAAGACAATTCCTTTGAAAATGGAAATTGCAGAATCACACTTCCTTCCAAATAGGAGGGAAATTAATGAGGAATTTGCTCAATGCTGAAGACTTCAGATTGATCCTTCCAGGTGTCCAAAGAAAATTCACATTTACACTTCCATCAGAAATCCCTTTGTAAAATGCAGGGGGTAGCACTTCATTTCCCAGAGATAACAAGATAGCTACACTCTTCCTGGGATGAGAGACGCCCCCAAGTATTAGTGACTATCTGGTAACCCTCCAGCTAATTAGAAATGTGAATCTAATTTCACAGATTTCAACCCCTGTCAATTTATTTTGGGTATGCTGGTAATGACGATGTTTGTTTGATTCTCAGGAAGAGAATAGAGAAAGTCACAATTGAGAACCAACGACAAGAGAAGCTTCACTTTTCTTCTGCTCTTCTCACTGGTCCCTTTAATTGAGGAAATCACGTATGATTTAATATATATTAAGCTGTCATCATTATAGCATTAACCCAGTCTACTGAGAAGAAGCTCTCTAAGAAGGATTACCCATTAAAGACAGACCACTTTCAACAGGACAAAAACACTAACTTGTTGGGGGTCACGGACCACAAGGTAACAGTGTCATTCAAATTCCCTCTTTGCCAATAAATATAATAATACTGGTAACACAATAATTATAATGTTAACAATGATAAGTCTCCATACGATGCTTCGAATTTTTAAATGCATTATGTCAGTGGACAGATTCTTAAAACAAGCCTGGATTCTTGATAAGAAGGATGGATCTTATTATCTTTGTTTTATGGATGTGGAAATGGGTCTCAGAGAGGTTAAGTGTTTTGCCGAAGGTCGAAGAGCTAGTAAAATCACAGAGCTGGGACTACAACCAAGGTCTCCTGACTCCCAGACCAGGGCTTTGTCCAGTACATAATGTTGACTTTATGGATGTTATTACAGGAAGATGCTGCTGCTCCCTGATACTGAGGAATAATAATATAATATAATATACGGGCCACCCCAAAGTCTTTGCTCCATGTTAAGCCTTAATAGCTTATTTATGTTTCAACTTTTGGAACACCTTAGACACAGATGATATATATATATATATATATATATATATATATATATATATGCATGTGTATGTGTATGTATGTATACAGACACACACACATACCTGGAACATAGTAGTTGCTTCCTAAATTTTGATTGATCACAACAAAATTGTACAAACACCCATGTACACACATATGCATACATATGCACACACATAAATATGAACATATTGTTATTAAGTCGATCAATTGTATCCACTCATCATGACCTCATCTGGGATTTTCTTGGCAAAGATACTAGAGTGATTTATCATTTCCTCCCCCATCTCATTTTACAGATGAGGAAACTGAGGCAGACAAGGTTAAGTGATTTGTGCCCAGGGTCACACAGCTAGTAAGTGTCTGAGGCTGGATTTAAATTCCAGTCCTCCTGACCCCAGGGCCAGTGCTCTATCTACTGTACCACCTAGCTGCCCCCTATGGGCATGCATCTGTCTATCTGTCTGTCTTCCTCTACTTCCTTTTCTTCTTCATCTCCTCCTCCTCCTCCTTCTCCTCCTCCTCCTCCTCCTCCTTCTTCTTTGTCTTCTTCTTCTTCTTCTTCTTCTTCTTCTTCTTCTTCTTCTTCTTCTTCTTCTTCTTCTCCTCCTCCTCCTCCTCCTCCTCCTCTTACTCCTCCTCCTCCTTCTATTCCTCCTCCTCTTCCTCCTTCTCCTTCTCCTCTATCTCCTCCTTTCCTCCTCCTTCTTTTCCTTCTCCTTCTTTTCCTCCTCCTCCCTCTCTTCAACCTACTTCCCCCCATCCTCCTCCTTCACCTCTTCCTTTTCTTTTCTCTGTCTGTTTTCCTGTCTTTCTCTCCCTTTCTCTCCCTCACAATATGATGACATTCCAGTATTTGCTTTGGGAGGTCTATTGCTAAAGTTCCAACCATGACTAATGTTGAAATTTACTGATTTACTAAAAATCATCAATTATGCTTCTATGTTCCATTTGGCTAATGTGAACAGTATCTGGATAACGTTGAGAAATATACTTTTCTTGACTTCGTTTCTTAGGTGCTTATTTTGATTAGTGTTGTTTGAACAAATAACGTTGACACTAATCATTTCTGGACTTTAGGATTAGCTCATTCATTTATTCCGTAATTGAAGGATTACTACCTTCATAGCCCTGTGTTAGGTGCTCTGTTGGAGAAAAACGAGTTATAAGGAACAGTCACTTACATCTAGGACTTCATGTTCTATGCAGGAAGACAGGAAATATACATATGAACCATCTAACATTGCAAAGCAGTGTATGGTAGGTGCCAAAATAAATAACATAAATAATTGCCAAATGGGCTCAGAGAAAGGAAATATCATTGTGGGCTAAAGTAGTCAGGAAGGGTTTTATGGCTGAGGTGAGATTTAACTAGGTCCTTAAGTACAATTCCTATTTTAACAGGTAGAAGGGAAGGGAAAGGACATTCCAGCACAAATCTCTGTGTAGAGAAGTGAGCCTGGCAGGTCTGAAAAGTGAGGACATCACCCTCCTGTTAGGTGAACTGGGTGAGGACGGGCTCCAGAGCAGTGCAAGGCATGATGCCAGCTTTCAGAGACCCTCCATTCTCACTTTCCATATTCTACAAGGGAGAGCTTGAGGCACTGTGGCTGCCTCTGGATCACCTTAGTCTTATCAGCTTATGATCAGCTCTGATAAGACATTTTGCTTCTCGCTCCCTATTCATCTCCTCTATGGCCTAATAACAATTTGTGCCTGCCTCCACCACACTTATATACCAGCCCCTTTTCTACTCTCTTGCACCCCAGACTCTGTCTAGAAACACTCATGCAAAGGAATCTGCTTTTGTTCATCAGGAGGAAGAGCTGGGGGCTGTGGATGGCATCACCTGGGCACCCTGGCATCCCAATCTCTTCACCTAAAACATAAAAGATTCACTGTGGGTTAAAGTGATCAGGGAGGGTTTTATGGATGAGGTAAGACTTAACTGGGTCCTTTTGGGGGGTATAATTTTGTTTTTATTCCATTGACAAATATACAAAGTCTGGCTAGAGAATCATGGCAAGGCAGTTCTATCCCTAGTTACAGAACATAAGCAAACAGCATCTTACATTTGCATTAATACCATTTGGGAAGAGCTCCACTCCCCACTTTTTTGTTTTTTAAAAAGTCTAAGCTTGTCACTTTCCTCCAAGGGCCTGAGAGGCAGTCCTATGTTCCTTTCTAAAGCCACTCCTTGATGCAAGACTCGCCTGGTCTTGGAGGCAGGCTGGAACAGGCAGCCCAAGGTTCGGGGTTAATGGCATCTCACATGATTTCACACTAAGTATGTTAGGTGCAGGCAGTACTGATCCCCATACCGGCTAAAAGCAAATTACAATTCTTCCTTGGATTTCTTCTCCCTTTCTGGCATGAGACAGTCTCAAGTCACCTGAACTATATCACAAAGCACAGCTTTCAGACGGCCTGTGGCCTATGCCATCTGGAGTACAATTCATTTTAACCAGCAGAAGAGAAGGGGGCGGAAGCAGAAGAAAAGACTGGAGAGGTGACGGATCTGGAGTTTATTCTGTAGATAATAGGGAGCAGCTGAAAGTTTTGGAGTAGAATGGAGTTTTAGTACAGCAGCTAGGCAGTCTGAGGCCACAGGAGCTAGCGATTCTCACCAGTCTGTCCTCATCGTGTGCTCTGTGTCCATCGTTCTGGACTTGGGACTGAGGCTTCAATTTGATCACCCCTCAGATTTGGGAGGAACAAATTCCATTTTTGTCACTCCTCTAAAGAGCTCTGAAGTATCTGAAACAGTCAGTTTTATTCTCACACATAAAGGGAATGTTAAGTAATAAAGAACAGAATGATTATAATCAGTGGAGAGGCAAGCACGATTAGCATATGTATAAGCAGTTTCTTTATGAGGATTGCTGATTTTCCATTTCACATTTCACCTCCATTGGATACAGGCTGATCAATGCCAAGTGGGCTCTTAACTTTCCTACAGCCTCATTAGGTGACCCTTTCACTTCTGGATGCATCTGCTTTTAACTTCACTGTAACTGCTCTGATAGCTGCTACCCTGTTTTTAGGATGCCTGGGAAGGGGAACACACCAGCTGCTTTGTAAGACATCACAAACAGAATACCAAAGGAAATAAGACACCGATGGGCAGCAGCCCCTTCCCAGATACAGGCTTGCCTAGGAGCCATGAGCTCTTGGCTCGTATGGCAGTTTAGGGAAGAGCACTCCAAAGCTCTATAATGCAGAGAATTAGCCTCATACTTCGAGGAAGAAGAAACCTGAAGGGAAGACACTGTCAAATATATCAGTGGAGCTTGGGCTCAGTATCCACTTAAAAAGGCTTTTTGTCATTGTATAGTATGGACCCCTTAGTCAACATACCTGTCTAAGCCATAGGCTTGGGGGCTGGAAGAAGGACCCCTCTGTTACATATGACCTGAAATGACCTACTCCAAGCTTCTGAGAACTTGTGACAGGGATGCCAAGGGAGCGTGCTCCAAGGGGTGGATGGGGAGGGGGTGGTAGAGTGCAATGTTAAGACTTGATAAAAATAGTGTTTTCGGAAGACAAGCCTAGAAATGATGAATTAAAATGAAGACAGACAGAAGGCACAGGAACACATGAGAAAGTTATTGCTATGGCTTATTGCTACAGATCAGGAGTGAGGTGACGAGAACCTAGTCCAAAGTAGTACCAGTGAGAACAGAGAAGAATCTGGGGTGTTTTCAGGGGTTACTAAGCCTGGGGCATCATGCTGCATTGGCAAAGTGAACAGACCTTCCTGGGACCTGAGATTCCTCTTCCTTTCTCCTCCCACCTGCCTTCGAATCTTGCTTACCTCCTAACCTTGAGAGTACAGGGTTCAGAACATTTACCAAGTGTTTTGTTGTTCTTACTGAGTCATTTCAATTGTGTCCAACTCTCTGTGACTGTTTGGGTTTTTTTTTTTTTTTTTTGGAGGGGGAAAGGCAGGGCAATTGGGGTTAAGCAACTTGCCCAAGGTCACAAGTGTTAAGTGTCAAGCTGGATGTGAACTCAAGTCCTCCTGAGTCAAGGGCCAGTGCTCTATTCACTGCACCATCTAGCCACTCCTATTTGGAGTTTTCTTAGCAAAAAATACTGGATTGGTTTGTCATTTCCTTCTCCAACTCATTTTACAGAGGAGGAAACTGAAACAAACAGAGTTAAGTGACTTGTCTAGGGTCACACAGCTATTTGATTTGATTTGAACTCAGGTCCTCTTAACTCCATGGCCATGTTCTATCCATTGAGCAACCTAGCTACCAAATGTTTAATGAGTACTTAAAATATTTGGAGTTAGGTAGGTGACTCAGTTAATAATTATAATAAAAATAAACATGTATGTAATATTTATCATGTGTCAGACACTATGCTAAATTCTTTACAATTGCTATCTCATTTGTTCCTCACAACAGGAAGGTATCATTATCACCCCCATTTTGTGGGTGATAAAACTAAGGGAGGGAGAAGTTAAGTGACTTCACTAGGGTCACACAACTAAGAGTGTCTGTGTCTAGATTTGAACTCAGTTCCTCCTGACTCCAGACTCGTGCCCTATCCACTATCTCAGGCAGTGGCTTCATAAGTAAACAGCTTGACCTGTAGTAGGGAAGACTCTAGACTGGGGACCATCTGCAAATAGATGACACTTGCCAACAGAGGATGAGTGATGGAACACTGGCCTCGCTGGCTCCCCTGCCCGGAGCCTGGATCCCTCAGGGCTCTCTGGTCCTCCTAAGAGTGCTCTCTATCAGTGGGGCTCAGGTAGAGGGGAGGCCCCTCCACCTCAGTTCCATTTAACCATTTAACAGGCAGATTCGCTCTTACAAAGAATCTAATAATAAATCTAGAAGCGTGCTCCACACCAGGCTGCGGTGGGGGGGACGGGAGACAGCAGCCTCGGAGAAGGGGAAGGGGATCAGGGTAACGTTTAGCTCAGTTCTGGCTGAGCCCACAGGAGCCTGGTTTCTCAGGGCTTTCCTGCTGGGCTGGCTGGCTTTGCTGTCCTTTCTGGAATCCTGGCTCCAAGATCATCTCCTGTCCAGATCTGGTGGGGATCACCACCCGTACCTAGAACCTGTGGACAGACAAAAAGGAAGAGACCCCAGGCCATTTCTCCAGGCCAGGGGATAAAAGAGAGGAGGGGAAGGGACCCCCTTCTCCTCCCACCCCCCCCACCCTCACTGGTTCCGTTTCGATGCCAGCTGGAGGGCCCTCTCGGGACGCAGAGCAGGAGAGTGAGGGCAGGAAAGAGAGGGAGATGTCCCAGCCCGTCAGTTTGCAAGATGCAGCCAGCTTAAGGAAGCTATTCCCATCCATGGGGCAGGAGAGCCCCCGTGTCCTCCACTGGAAGCAGGGTCAATAAACATTTATTAAGTGATTATTACATTCCAGGCTTTGTGCTAAGCAGTAGAGATACGAATTCTAAAAAAAAAAAAAAAAAAAAAAAAAAAGGCAGAGCCTGCCCTCAAGGGGCTTACAATCCCTCCAAAGGAGCTCAAAAGCAGGAAAAGCTTGCCTGGGGTGGAAGGTGTTTGTAGGGGGAAGAGGTTCCAGCTCTTGCGCAGGGTAGAGAGTCGGTGGGGAAAATGCCTCCAAGATTCCATTACACTGAAATTGCTAAGGGAGCAGCAGACAAGAGGAGAGGTTTTGTGACATCCTTGAGGGTGGGGGTGGGGAGTGGAAAAGGACTGGAGGCCCCTAGTCCTAGAAGAAGAGTCTGATGGAGGGGAAAGAGCCCTAGTTCTGGAGTTAGGGAATCTGGGTTTAATCTCACCTCTGATGCTTGCTGTGCATGTACCTTTATGCAATTCACTTTACCCTCCCAGGCCTCAGTTTCCTCATCTGTAAAAAGGAGAGAGATTTGAATTTGATGAGTTTTGAAGTTCCTTCAAACTCTAGAGCCCTACAGGAAGAGTTAGGATGGAGACTTCTGGCCATGATGGTCAGCAGAGGGGAAGGAGATCATGGAGATGGAAAGACCGGAAGACTGAGGAGAGAGGCAGAAAGAGAAAAGAGTGAGATTGATACAGCAAGTTGAGAAGATGGGATCATGGACACAAATGGGCATTTAGCATAGGTCCTGGCATACAGCAAGCACTTAATACATTCTTGCTGCTTGACTGACAAATGGAGGACTTAGCCTTGGCCAGGAGGAGCATAGAATCATAGATTCAGAGCTGAAAAGGTCCTTTAAGGCTATTGAAGCCAATCCTCTCATTTTACAGGTTAGGAAACTGAGTCCCCAGAGACTAGCACTACTTCATCCTCTGAAACTGGAGACAAGAGATGAGTAAAGGGAGAGACTCTGAGATGTGGAGTGGAGATAGAGGGGCCAAGGGTATTAAAGAAATACACTTTGAACACTGCTATGAAACTGGCCTTGTTCAGGTCCTGGGGCAAACAGATTGCTAGGCAATGAGCTCTAAGAACTGGTAGAAGATACTGGTCTGGCCCAGCATCAAGTCAGCCTTACTCCGGGTCCTTCTCTGATGTTATTCCTTGTTTCAAGTGACTGAGACCTACCCTCATCTACTCGACTGCCTTGTACTCCAATCCCAGTAATGGCATCCCCTTTATTAATTTCCCATGCTGGCCATTCCATCTCTTTACCTGAGGCATCTTTACTGGCTTTCCCCCATGCATAGAAAGCTTTCCCCTCCCTACTTCTGCCCCCTGGCTTCTCTGACTTTCTTCACATCCCAGTTAAAATCTTGCCTTTTATAGGAAGCCTTCCTTCTATTGTCTATTTTCAGTTTGTCCTGTACATAGCTTATTTGTACATAGTTATGTTCATTTTGTTTCCCCTTTAGATTGTGAGTTCCTTCAGATCAGGGACTTACCTTTGACCTTTCTTTGTATCTTTGCATTTAGCACAGTGTTTGGCATATGGTAGACACTTAAATATTTATTGACTGACAGGTCCTGCTCCATGCCCTTTTTCCTACATGTCCTTGATACAATATTTCTTCCAAATACTGGAGTCATGTCCCATACCCCCATCTCTGGCCATTGTATGTGCCTCATGATAAAAACAAAGGAGTTCTAAACATTGGGTGAGTCCTTTTAGGTAGAAGGTAAGGGATGATTTCCCACAAAACATCTTTGGCTTGACCAGCCTCCCCAGAAACTAGAGGATAGCACCATTAGCCTTTTCTAGATTAAAATTGGCCAATTGTTTCTGATGGAAACTTCCCAACTCAATGTAATGGGAGTTTACATCTTTTCTTCCCCCACAGCCTAAGAAGAAGCAGTAGTATCTATCTAGAGGAGGCTGATGTTGTGGTAAGAGTCAGGAAGATTTGAGTTCAAATCCAGCCTCAGATACTTACTAGTTGTGTGATCCTGGGAAAGTCACTTAACCTCTATTTACCTCAGTTTCCTCAACTGTAAAATGGAGATAATAGCACCTACCTCACAGGAGTATGTGATGATGAAATGAGATAATATTTGTTTATTTCTTTTTTAATTAACTTATTAGTTTATTTTTAGTTTACAAGATTCAATTCCCTAGTTTCTTGAGGTTCAAATTTCCCTTCCCTCCCTTCCTCCACCCCCCATGACAGCATATAGTCCAGTATAGGATCTGCAGATACTTTCATATTAGACATTAGTCAAGTTACAAAGGTGGATTGTACTAGATGGAATGAAAAATGGTAAAGAAGAAATAGAACCAAACAGTGAAAAGAAAAAGATCAATTAGTTTGCTTCCATCAGGATTCAAGCTCAGTTATTTCTAGTTATATCTCTGGATGTCTCATTTCTTTCCTTCATGAGTCTTTTGGGATTGACTTACGTCACTGCATTGCTGAAAAGAGTTCAGTCTGTCATAGTTGGTCATCACACATATGATGTGTCTGTGATTGTATACAAATTTCTCCTGGTTCTACTCTTCTCACTCAGCATCAGTTTGTATAAGCCTCTCCAGGTAAATGTGAAATCCATCTCCTCCTCGTTTCTTATAGCACAATAATATTCCATTACATGCATATACCACAACTTGTTTAGCCATTCCCCAATTGATGGGCACCCCTTTAATTTCTAATTCTTTGCAACCACGAAAAGAGCTGCTATAAATATTTTTGTACATATGGGTCTTCCTTTCTCTTCTATGATCTTTTTGGGATATAACCCTAGAAGTGGTATTGCTGGGTCAAAGGGTATGAAATTATTTATAGCCCTTTGGGCATAATTCCAGACTGCTCTCCAGAATGGTTGGATAAGTTCACAACTCCACCAACAATGTGGTGTTGTGTTCCAGTTTGCCCACATCCTCTCTGGCATTTGTCATTTTCCTGTTTTGTCATCTTAGCCAATCTGACTGGAGAGATGTGGTACCTCAGCTGTTTTGATTTGCATTTCTCTAATCAATAGTGATTTAGAGCATTTCTTCATATGCTTACAGATATCTTTAATTTTTTTCTCTGAAAACTGCCTGTTCATATCCTTTGACCATTTATCAATTGGGGAAAACTTGTATTCTTATAGATTTGACTCAATTCTCTGTATGTTTTAGAAATGAGTCCTTTATCAGAGACATAGGTTGTAAAAATTCTTTCCCAATTTCTCACCTCCCTCTTGATCTTGGTTACATTGGCTTTGTTTATACAGAAGCTTTTCAATTTAATGTAATCAAAATTATCCATTTTGCGTTTTATAATGCTCTCTAATTCTTGTTTGGTCCTAAAGTCTGAGATAATATTTGTAAAAGCACTTAGGGTAGTACTTGGCATATAGTTGGTGCTATATAAATGCCTATTTTCTTCTCTCATCTGAACCGTAGCTTTGCCTTCTGAGGGTAAGCAGAACAAATATAATTTTCCTTCCTGTGATAAC
The DNA here is from genome assembly GCA_011680675.1 of Gymnobelideus leadbeateri. Taxonomy (NCBI): domain Eukaryota; kingdom Metazoa; phylum Chordata; class Mammalia; order Diprotodontia; family Petauridae; genus Gymnobelideus; species Gymnobelideus leadbeateri. The sequence goes on from WOXC01004495.1 coordinate 117,632, forward strand.
CTTTCAAATGTTTGAAGACTGATCTCCATTATTTTCACCTCTGGTACTGGTGGATGACCAGAGGAGGAGTTTATAGTCTAGAAAATATTGGATCCCTGCTGATAAAAGTATGCTATCTGGTTAAAGGCTTTGGGTAAAAAAATGCCTATGGAAGGTTCCCCTCCTCCAATTCTTGCCTAAGATATACATAATTTGATTATTTCAGTATCCAAACAAGTCTTACACTCAGGGTTCAGAGAAGTCCTCTTGGGAGGGGAATGGTGTCTATACCCCATGGTAATGCAAATATGAGATTCCCTCCATATGGAATAGTTGCAATTAAAAGTCAGAGAGGAGTCTGTTGAATGCACAACTCACATGTCAATCACAGAATTACAGGATTAGAAAGGACCTTAGGTCATCTTACCCAACCTGTACCTGGGCAGGACTCTTCTCTACTACATTCTTGACAAATACTCTTTGAGCCTCTGACTGAAACCTTCCACTGAAGAGGAATCCACTATTTTCCAAGGTAACTCACTACTTTGGGGTTGTTCTAATTGTCAGGAAATGTTTCTTTACACAGAAGTGAAATCTGTCCCTGGAATTTCCACCCATTAGTCATAGGGCCAAGAAAAATAAATCTCCATGTAGTAGCCCTTCAGATACCTTAAGATAGTTCTCATGCTCCCCCTCCCTGCTAAAGGCTGTTCTCCATAATGTATATGCTTAGTTCTTTCTCCCAGTCTTGTATGGCATGATCTTAACCCCTTTCATTATTCTGGCTAACCTCTTTTGGACACAGGTAAGGTTCTTAAAACCTTTCTGGAATGTGACATCTAGAACTAAAAACAAATTCTTTTTGTTGTGGTCTGAATAAGGTAGATCTGTTGTCACCTATATTCTAGTCATGATATGTCTCTTAAAACAGCCCAAGTTAATGGGATCTTTTTTGACTGCTATATCTCACTGTAGATTCATTTTGAGCTTGCAATCCACAAAGATCACTAGATCTTTTTCTCACAAACTATGTTTTATCCATATTTCCTCCACTCTGTACTTATGGAACTGATTTTTTTAACCTAAGCATAGGATGTTGTTTATAATAAATTATGATAATAAATTCATTCATAATAAATTATATTTTATTATATTTAAGCTAATGTTCTTGCTTGTTGACATAATTTTGGATACTTACTCTATTGTATTTTCCATCTTGGTGTCATCTGCAAATCTGACAAGTATGCTATCATTCAAATCATTAATAAAAACACTGAGCAACATGGGGCCCAGGGCAGATCACTAGTCATCTCTTTCCAAGTCCACGTTGACTCATTGATGACTATTGCTTGGATCTACTCATTTTTCCAGTTCCAAATCCTCCTAACTGTACTGTCATTTAACCCACATACAGGGTATCCCACCAGTTTGTAGTTCTAAGTTCTTAAACTTAAGTTCTAAACAGGGTGTCTCACAAAACTTAGTTAATTTAAACTACCCTTCCCTTAAGGGTTTCCCTTTAAGCCTAAATTTCACTAAGACTTGAGGGATACCCTATATTTCCATCTTGTTTACAAGGGTAGTATGACTTTGTCAAATATTAGTCTTCTTTGTCTAGAATACCTTCAATCTACTAGCGTAAGTATCCAGAGTATGGACATATCCACCAAAGGTTCTATGCAAACCTATGTGTATGGTCTAGCTATTTGATCAATCAACAAGCTTTTCTTAAATGTCTACTATGTATCAGGCTAGGGATACAAACACAAAGAATTAACTCTTAGAGTTAGTCTGATATAATCTGATTTTAATGAAGTGAGATTAGCTTTTAAGAGTTACTGCTTCCCTTTCTAAATATGTACAATCCATCCCTGTAATAATACATTTTGTAATTTTGTCAGAAATTAAAGCCAGTTCACTGGCTTATCTCTTGCTAATTCTCTTCCTCCCTTCCTTCTTCCTCCCCCCCTCCCCCAATCTCTCTCTGTCTCTCTATCTCTCTGTCTCCCTGTGTTTCTGTATCCCCCTCCCCATTTGGCTTTTTCCAATCATGGGACCTCTCCCCTTCTCTTTGCAAGCTCAGTAATTCTATCTGTCAGTTCCTTAAATATGCAAGGATGTAATATATCTAAGTCTGATAACTTGAACTTTTTGAGAGCAGCTAGGATGCTCCCTTCCCATCTCCTCATTTATCCTGGATTTCATCATTTTATCAACAACTTTTATTATATTCTTTTGGATTCAAAGGTCATTTTTCTTGGCAGAGAAAAAGAAGCCAAATATAAGTTGAATGGTGCTATCTTCTTACTGTCAACTGTGATTATTATCTCACCCATCCTTCATTTTTAAATTGTCCATAGCATTTGTCATCAGACTTAGATCTTTCTGAGTTTTATTACTTCTGACACAATTCTTAAAGGACTAAGCCTTCCTTTTCCATTCATTCTCCATTTATCCTTGTTATCATATTCTATGTCTTTTCAACATCTGAGTTGGTTGATGATTTCTCATGGAAGCACAGCAGTGTCTTTAGACTGCTCCTAATTTTCTCTCTCATCAGCCATTTCTGTTTGTATTGAAAGAAGTTAATTCTTGAGAGTGTCTCCTTTTTCTTGGGCCACCTTACCTTATAGAGATTTATAGGTCATTGGACATTCCTTATCCTTTCTCTGAACCTTACAAAATCAGCAATTCCCAATTCTAGGGTGTGTCATACTAGACTCAGATTTCTTCTCTTCCATAATGAATTCTAAGGTGGAATGGTCACTCCCTCAAAGACTCTTATCATTTCTGCTTTAACAATTCGTTCCTTCTAGGTAAGAATCAGGTCTGGAAGAGCATTTCCTTCCTCCTATGTCCTCTACCTTTTCTTAGTGCTTCTAACAGTCATAATTAGGGCAGGGCACCTGGAGCTTAGCCCCAAGTGCCGGTGTCTATTGGGTGAAGTCAAGGAGGGGACTGCTTCCTCCTTGGATGATTCTTTCCCTTGTCACCCACCCCATGCCTCATTGTCTTCTGCTAATCTTGAGAGAGGGTGAGGGAATTAGGTTGTTGATAGCAAAGGATGGAAGGAACCTATGTACTCTGAGGAAATAGGACTGGGTTTGTCTTGGGAGACAGTAGGGCTTCTCTTGAAGGGCTTCTCTTGCTTAAAGAGAGAGGTGATTCAGGGGTAACTAGTGGACTGGGAAATAATTTCCTGCCCATGATCAACCCAAGCCTGTACTACTGACAGGTATTTGCAGGGGAAGAGAAGAGTTTCCTGGATATCGGATAGCTCATCTTCTGTGTCCTGGATTTCCCCCAGGTACCAGATTGTGTAGTTATAGCTCTGTTTCCTAATTCCTCTAGCCCTAACTTTTGTGAAACTTTGAAAGATTGAAGAAGTCTGATCAATTCAATGATCAATTATGATTGCAAAGGACTGATGATGGAAGTATGCCGCCCACCTCCTGACAGAGAGCTGATGGACCCAAGGTGAAGAGCAAGGCAGACATTTTTTGGACGTAGCCCATGTGGGAATCTGTTTTGCATATTAGGAGGGCTTTGCTTTTCTTTTACAATGGGGGAGGGGAAAGAGGAGAGAAAAATAAATGCTTATTAATTTTTAAATGTCATTAAAAGGAGAGATCATAGATTGTTGGACTTTGGTTGGCTTGATTGATCTTTCAGGTCAACAGCCCACTTCTCATACTATTGCTAATGGTCCTGCATGCTCCCAACACCTCCCTTGTCTTTACTGTTGCTACCATTGAACTTATCTTGTTACTTCCTTGGAATCAATTAGGACTTCTTTGACTGTGTAATTCTGGTCAGGAGTAGTTCCTGGGCCACTTTGTGACTACTCCTAAATGGCCACAGATTCTGAAAACTGCCTCCTTGCTTGGCCATTCAACAGGAGGCAGGATTCCTCTGTGCTTCCCTGAAGCTGTACTCAGCCCATCTATCAGGAGACATCCCAGCTGTTAACTGTTGGATCTCCCCAACACCAGCTGCCTACCTTCTTGGATCTTTGATTAACAATAGTAATAATAACTACTTCTAGTAGCTGATATTCATATAGTGCTTTAAGTTCAACACATTTGATCCTTGTAATGACCTTGTGAAGTCTATAGTGAAAGCATTATTTTCCCCATTTGACAGATAAGGAAACTGAGGTTGAGTGGTGAAATGGTAATATTGTCTGCCACTGAACTGACGTGAACTCTACCCCTCTCCCCCTTCCTCCTTTCAAGTGGTACAGTGGAAAGAGCATGGGATTAGAAGTCAAAGACTTTAGGACCATGTCTTAGCCCTGGCACTTAATACTTGTGTGACTTTAGAGGAGTAATTTAATAATAATGAATGAGTACTTACATAGTACTTTAAGGTTTGCACAGCACTTTATATATGTTTTTGATCTTTGCAACAACCTTGTAATGTAGGTGCTATTATCCCCATTTTATAGATGAGGAAACTGAGGGTGAGAGAGGTTAAATGACTTGGCTAGGGTCACACACCCAGTAAGTGTCTGAGACAGGATTTGAACTCAGGTTTTCTCGGCTCTAAAGTCCAACACTCTATCATGTGCCACTTCTTTGGTCTCTTTGGCCTCAGGTTCCTTATTTGTAAAAAGAGCATGTTAGAATACGTGGCCTCTAAGGTCCCTTCCAGCTTTAAACATTTGCTTCTGGAATTCCCTGCAGATATCCTGCCCTGCCTCTGAGAATCTCCCTAGTATCTTCATCCTGATCTGGGTTATCAAGTCCACACTAAACCCTGTTATTGACAGTCATGGACCTGGTAGAATAAAAAATCTTTCCCATAAGCCCCAGTCTCTTCCAAGCACCCAGGGGGCAGCATGGGGTGAGTTGAGGACCATCCCCTATCCCCCATTCATCCAAGCTCCTTTGCTCTGGTCTTGCCCTGGCATCTCAAAGAGATGACATTGAAGTGACAGATGGAGGGAGAGCCATGTATCTGGGGACAGCTGCCTCTCTCCCTTCTTCCTCCCCACCTCCCTGGTTATGCACCTGTTAGAAACTATATTTAGGCCATTAAAACTTTGTACAAGAAGAAACAAAACAGCAGGAGCCGAGAAAAGAAAGACTGGTCTCAGAAAAGAATAAATTAACCCCATTCTTTAAAATCATTTCATACACTTCTTCATAGATTCCTAATGATGGGATGAACCCTTTGTTCATTTGGGGCCATCAGTAAGCCATATAAAATCATAGAATCACATAACTGGATAGGTAGGAAGTGACCAGGCAGTGCTGCTCCTGTGACCAAGAGTTCTTCTACAGCCACCATTCACCACCATTCAGTCTCTGCTCAGAAATCTCCAATGAGGCAAAGTCCATTTCTTCCCAAAGCAGTCCATTCTAATTTTGGAGAGCTCTAATTGTTAAGGTTTTCCTTGCCTTGAGAATAATTTATCCCTCTGAAATTTCCTCTCCTTGTCCTTTATTCTGCCCTCTGGGACTAAGGGGAATAGGTCTAATATATTGTTCATGGACCAACCCGTCAAATACTTAAAGGTAGCACTCATGTCTCCCCAAGTCTTCTCTGCTCCAGGCTAAACAGCCCTGTTTCCTTCAATATATCCTTGGATGACACAGCATACATTTCTTCACCATTTTAATCTCTTTCATTTGACTTTTTAGCTTGTCTATATCCTTCCTAAGAGATGGAGCGTAGAACTAGGCACAGTACTCCATGTGTGATCTAACTAGGGCAGAGTGCAGTTGGACCATTCACCTCCTGTCTTCTGGATACTATCCGTCTTGATGCAACTTAGTATCATTTTAGACTTAAAAATTTTTTTTTTCTGTGTTTAACTGTTGATACATTTCAAGACCTCCCTAAAACCTCCCATGTAACAACATAGCCCAAGGAAACCATAAGCTCTGGTTGTGATTGCTCTAAGGTCTGACCTAGTCTGTGTGTGCGTGTGTGTGTGTGTGTGTGTGTGTGTGTGTGTGTGTGTGTGTTGGAGGGGGTGGTTCAGGGAATAGAAGAAAGCAGAGAACAGAAGGAGTCAACAAGTAAAATTTATTTAGTGCCTATTACATGCCGAGTACTGTGCTGAACACTGGGGTTACAAAGAAAGACAAAAACTACCCTTGCTCTCAAGAAACTCATAGTACAATAGGGGAGACAACTGTATGACCCATCTATCTATCTATCTATCTATCTATCATCTATCTATCTATCTATCTATCTATCCATCCATGTGTCTATCTGTCAGTAATCTCAGAGAGAAGCCTCTCAGATGAAGGGAGACCAGGAATAACTTCTGGCAGACGATGGAATTTGGGCTGGGCTGGGCCATGATGGAAGAAGAGGCAAGGAGATGAACCATCTCTTCACTTGAGGTGGGAGTGAAGGAGGAGATGTCGAGGAAAGGCATTTTGACGAATGTGAGCTTATAACAGGGACTGTCTGAGGTTGGGGTTCCCCACTGAGCAGTCAGAAAAGGTCAGTTATCATGCATGGTGTCTAGGGATGCTTCAGTCATGTTCTGTGCTCTCACCCTCACCTAGACAAGTCCTCTATTTCCCATTTCCAAGTCACATGCATGATCGTCCCGGGGCTGAGTCCTACCATATTGTCCTTCCCTCCAGCCTTTGGTGAGCCTTAGGATTTCTGTCACACTCTCCCCCTCAGACAGGTGTATGGAGTCCCCACTAGCATGCTCCCAATTTCTCCATTTGCTGGGGTAAGAAAGTAGCCCAGAGAGGAAAATGCTGTAATGTATAGGACTGGTCTCAGAGTCATGAAGAGCTGGGTTTAAGCCCTGCATCTGACACAGCAGCTGTGTGACCATGGCAACTTTCTTAGACAATAGCAACTGACAAGTTACTCAGCACCAGTAAAGGGAGTTTCCACACTGGGAGTTCCCTTCACTGGACAAGTCCTGGTCAAAAACCAAATCCAAACAAAAGAATCAACCCACAGGTTCCTCTTGTTGCTGAGCAGCTGCATACAAAGAAAAGGCATGGGTTCTGATAGGGCTTGATATACAGCAGAAAAGAATATCTTTGAGAGTTGGGTGTACCAGGACATCTCCCTTTTGTCTGTGTCTAATAATAGCTAGCATTGATATAGTGCTTTAAGGTCTGCAAAGTGTTTTCACAAATGTCTTGTGTGGTTTACTGGCCTCTTTGGGGAATCTGATCAAAAGAGCAAGGGTCAGACTCATTGCCCACCAAGGCAGGCCCTATAGCTGCCTCAAGACTACAGTCTGAGTAGAATTTCCTGAGTCAATGGGGAAGAGGGGGAATGAATCCTGTCGACCCAGAGGAGGTATTTCGAGAGGAGATCAGTTAGCCTGAGTCACTCTTGCCACAATCAAACATATCTCTTGCCAAGGCCATCACCACTCTGTAGAGAGATTTCTACATTAACCAGGCAGGGGGAAAGCATTTGTAAGGGGCAACTAGAGTTTCTAGAAGGGCCTAATCAGGCCCTCACAAGTCACCAGCAGGAGTTCCCCTCCAATTTATGTCCCTAAAAGGAGTGAAAACTGTTTCCTCAGGAGTAGAGGCAAAAGCACTGAATTTGGACCCAGAGGACTTGCGTTCAAAACTTCCCTCAGACTTTTCCTAGCTGTGTGACCTCAGGCAAGTCACTTAACCTCTGCCTTTCTCAGTTTCCTCGTGTATAAAATGGGGATAGTAATAGCACCTCCTTCCAGGGTGCTTGTCAGGATCAAATGGGATTATAGGGCTCGTAAACATAAAGTACCATATAAGTGCTTAGCATTGATTGTGTAACAGGTCATTTGATTTCTGTAGATTCCTCATCTTAAAATGAAGGGGCTGTATTAGGTGCTAAAGGCCCCTTCCAGCTCAAAAATCCATGACTCTATGATTATTAGGAGTGGAACAATAATATAACAGTCTGTGACTCCTCCCCACTTAAATGTATATATATACACAAAGATATTTATTTATATAAAAGATATATATATATATATATATATATATGTGACTTGGCCAAGGTCACACCAATAAGTGTCTGAGGCCAGATGTATCTTCCTGACTACCAAATATATTCCCCTTCTCTTCCCTAGCTGATGAAATAAGAATAGTAATAAAAAGAAATAGTTCATCAAAACCAAAGGCCACATCAGCTGAGTCTGGCAGCATATATCATGTTTCACACCCATAGTCCCTTTCTCTGCAAAGAAGTGGGGGAGCTCTTTGTTTCATTTCTTTGAAGTGAGCTTTGAAGTTAGCACTGAGGATACAAGGATATGAAGTAACAGTCCGTGTCCCAAAGGGTTTACATTCTCCTGTGATGAATAAGATATGGATACAGAAAAATCATAACACAAGGTAGGTTATGATGAGGGCAAAGGAGATGCAGGAAATTTGCTTTCTGAAAACCTGAAAAGGGAAAGAATATTTTCACCTATGGGATTCAAAGTGGCTCCATGAAGAAGGTAATACCTAGACTGACTCTTGAAGGAAGGTAGGGGATTCTAAGAGGCAGAGATCAGGAGGGAATACATTCTTAGCAGGGGGAATGGCCTAGGCAAAAGTGTAGTGATCGGAGATGGCATGTCAGCATTTATTTGAAATATAAAGTGATTTGGGGAAGTAAGATGACATTAAGTCTGGAAAAGTAAGTGGGAGTCACATTGTGGGGGGATTTAAATGGCCAACTGAAGGGTTTGTATTTTATCCTAGAGGCAAAAGGAGTCACTGGACATTTCTGAGTGGGGTAGTGACATGGTCATACATGTATCTTAGGAATACCAACTTGGTAGCTACATAGAGGATAGAATGGAAAGGGAAAATACCGGAGGCAGGTACTCCATTTATGAAGCTATTGCAACAGTCCAGGGGAGAGTCAATGAGGTTTGTTTTAGGATGGTGGTGTTATGAATAAAAAGAATGAGATAGACTTGAGAAATGAAGATAGAATACAGAAGACTTAAGATGGTTGGCTATGAGTGGCTAAGGGGAGGGAAGAATGAAAGGTATCCCTTTAGGTCTTGTCTAGATGGCTGGGAGGATAGTGGCACAATGAATAGAAGTAGGGATATTATTAGAAGAGCTTGGGTGAGAAGAGGAAAGTTTATAGGTTATTTTGGATGTGCCATATTTGAGGTGGAAGAAGAACAAAAATTTGTTGGAAATATAGGTCAGGAGCTCAGGGGGGAGTTTGGTAGTAGATATGTCAGTTTGGAGGGGCAGCTAGGTGGTACAGTGGATAGAGTGCTGGGTCTGGAGTTAGGAAGATACATCTGGCCTCAGACACTTTTTAGTGTGACCTTGGGCAAGTCACTTAACTCTGTTTGCCTCAGTTTCTTCATCTGTAAAATGAACTGGAGAAGGAAAAAGCAAACCACATCTTTGCCAAGAAAGTCCCAAATTGGGTCATAAAGAGTTGGATATGACTGAAATGACTCAACAACATCAATAAAATGTCAGTTTGGGAGCCATCTATATAAAGGTGACCACAAGCCCATTGGAATGGTTGAGATCACCAAGGAAGCAAGAGGAGAAAAGAGAGCTTTGGAGGAACATTGCAACCCAGTGTGCTGGAAGAGAAAAATAAATCAGTAAAGGAGGCCAAAGCATGCTTAAACAAATAAGAGTAGACCTAGGAGTGACCTGGGTCAGAAATCAGGGAAGAGAGAATATCTAGAACAGGGGCTTTTAACTTTCTTTCATATCTTGACCACTTTGGTGGTCTCATGAAGGCTAAGGATCACTTTTTTAAAATAATGTTTTTAAATGTGTACAATAAAATATATACAATTATAAAGGAAATCAATTGTATTGAAATAAAGATGTCATTTTTCCATCCATGTTCATAGACCCCTGTAACCCATCCATAGACCCCTTTGATGTCCATGGATGTCTCCCTGATCTAATTCTAAAGAGGTCAAGAAAAAAGACTGCTGCAGAAAAGTCAAGAAGATGAAGATTAGGGGGACAGAACCAAGATGGCAGTATAGAAGCAGGAAATTTCATGACCTCCCCCCACAACTACCTCAAATACCTATAAAATATGACTCAAAAGAAGATGAGTATTGACACCACCTGTGTCTGAATCATGAAAAAGTTGATATAGCCCTCTGGGGCTAGGAGCTAAAAGAGCTTATAGACTCTTCCTCTAAAAGGAAAGTGACCATATAGCAGCTAAAGACCAGCAAAGGATAGCAGAGAGCAGCAGAGGATCTGTAAAGAGCAATCCAACTAAACAGAAACAGAAGATGGTAGCAGAGGGCAGCACAGGACCCTGGAAGAGCAGCCTAGTTGGCAGATGGCATCATAGGAAAAAAAATCACTTGTCAGTAGAGGAAAACAGCCTACGACTTGATGACATCAACTGACTAGCAGATGACATCAAGACTTATTAACCAGCTGCAGTTCTAGGATGAATTTCCTTGCCTTCCCTACGTTTGTGCCCTTTTCTATGTTATGTCTCCCACCAAAGGTATGAGACTGGGGAAAAGTATATTCCTATATATGGGATGGGAGAAAGAGGACTTTCCCTCATCATTAATTTTGCTGAGTTCCATAAATGTGTCTTCTGCTTTGGAATAGTGTGTCTTCTACTTGGTTCATCACAACTGTTTTGGAGAACTCAGAGATTTCTACTAAACACAATTATGCTAAAAAGAAGCCAACCTTTACTTGCTAAGCTTTAACTCAATAAAGACCTTATGGCTTAACTTTAAATACCAATGAACATGTGAGGAGCAAGCCAAAGAAAGAGTGAGACCATAGGGATACAAGGATGCAATGGACTCTACTGAACAGGGGATATGCCCATGGTTTAGCTAAGGCGGGAGAGTCAAAGGCTCAAGTGAAATGATCTTAAGGCCACAGTAAGAGAAGTGGACTGAAAATCATATGAGTAGCAACCTGTGGACACAATACCTCAGTAACACCAGCATTTTGTTGCTATTCTCCCTCATATTTCAATGCAGGCATTGCCTGCATTGAAATATGAGGGACAATGGGGTTGTTCCATACAACAAGGTTGCTCATGGATGTAGAGAAGGAGTGGGGGAATACTATTTAGGAGGTGGTGGCACATCTAGGGAAATAACAACGAAGATTATATTATCCAAACTAGAGGTTTGCCCAACTACCATAGTATGTCAAACTGTCATATGATTTTGAGTAGAAGTTGACCCAAAATGTGCCTTGAACCCTCTGACTGGTATTTACCTGTAAAAAAATTATAATTTATATACAAGGGTTCATAACCTTTTTAAAAATTTGTTTGTTTCATGAACCTCTTTGTCATTCACCCTATCCCAGAATAATGTTCTCTTTCAAATTAGTAATTGAAAGAAATAACTAAATTTTAGTTAGAGGCTAATGAAAACAACGTAATCCTTTTTCCTATCAAAGTTCACTGACCCCTTGAAATCCATCCATGAACCCTGGACCCTAGGTTAAGAGCCTCTGCCCTGATAGAATGTAAAAGCTGTGAGGGTAGGCCTTCTTTCTTTTTGTCTTTGTATATCAGGTGCCCAGCATGATGCCTAGTATATTATAAGCACTTAATAAATGTTTGAGGGGTTGGATTTAATTGATATTGTTTAAATGCAGGAGTGTCTGCTGCCGGCAAATTAATTTCAAAAGAGCAGGTTGGAATTTAGCAGCTGCAAAATTTATGGTCTATAGAAAGGCCTGTTGGGACAATTGATCCATCTGGTATTGTGATTCAGGCTGTTTTTGGACAATGCCTGCTGATCGCAAAGTCTAGTACGGTAGGGGATAGTGAAGTGGAACTTGCTGAAAAACAAATCTTCAGACACCTGGCATTGATTGAACTACCGGCTTCCTGGGGTTTGATGTGCAATGGGGCCTAAATGCCACAGATTGTGACTGTGATTGTGAGCAGCGCCTTTCTCAAGACGACAAAGCTTTTTTTCTGCATTGGTCAGCTTTGGTGGAGAAGCATGCTCAGAGCCTGAATGGCCCTGCACAGCAGTTTCCCATGCATGCTTCAGTCTTCATGACAAGCTGTTTCTCTAGATCTGGGTTTATCAAGATATAGATTAAGGTGAATTGGTTTCTCACATGGTTAAATATTTCTTCAGCCTCTGGTGTCTGCTGGGAAGATCTTCAGGACATCAGTAGAGAGGTTGACAAGATAGAGAACCCCAAGGATAAAGCATTAGTAGGTCCCCTGGAAAAGTAAAGGGTTGCTGCAAATATTTCAAAAGAACGGGCTCCCCCACTGTCATTCAATTTCAACTTTGCATGAATCAACATGGATTCCTGGGAGCCAGAGAAAACCACTTTGGTAGGTCTCCAGCATCCCAGGATACACAGATACTAAGATTCAGCTGGCTGAAAGTCTGGGCATTGCCCCTTCCCCAGGTACTTACTTGCTGAGCTCGTGCTTCTAATTCATCATTCCCTATTAGGCAACTCAGAAAATTCCCTGATTTCAGTGGTTCAAACTATCCCGTTGCCTTGCCCGATGGGTGACAGAATAGTCTCTCATTAATTCCACATCAACTCCTTGTCTAAAACTTTAAACAAATCTGAGTAGCTTCTCTGGAGCTGAGGAGAGTGAGGGCATGGTGCTTTCCTGTGCCATATGTGTCCATGCTGTCTCCTTCAATGGAGTGGTGGCTCCTAGAGGGCAAGGAAGGTCTCAGTTTGGTCTTTGAGCCCCCAGGGCCCAGCAGAGTTCCTGCCATATAGTGAGCACATAATAAATGTCTGCTCACTTGTTTGCCTGAACCCTGGCATTCCTTCTGCACTCTTATGAAGACTACAAAGAGAAGGGAAGAGTTTTCATCTGCTTGGCAGCCTGCCCCAAGAGACATCTGGGAAAGACTCCAAGGAGCAGATGGTACCATGTCCACCACTCAGATGGTGAGTTACAAAGTGGCTGTGTTCCCTACATGCTGGGGAATTAGAGAAATTGAAGGGGAATTCAATTATAACTCCCTTGGAGGTAGAGGAGATTTGTACCCTTTTGTTCATGGGTGCAGAGAAGGTTTTTACCATTTGATTTCTTTCTTTGCTATTTATACTGTTTTGTGTTTAATCAAATGCTTTGCTATAAGGGATTATGTGTCATTGCCTAGCAATAGACTAATAATGCACCAAGTGTGGGCTCAGGCCATGGATTGAATAGTTATTGCTCCAAAACAGCCTTGCTAAACCTGGGAGTAGCTCAAAGGGCATTACACTCATTTGGACCAGTGAGTAGATGGTCTCCTAGGTCACTGGACTCAGTCAAAGGGAGTGCCTGGCTGTTTGGATCACAACTAAGACAGTACAGAATCTCTGGGGCCTGTGCTTTGTCTGGGTCCATCATGAGTCCATTAAGTTCAGAGATGTCTTGGTCTACCGTACCTGGGATTCATAATAACTAAGGATCCAACAGTTTTATATTATGAATTAGAAACAGATGGGCCATGGGGATGGGGAGGAGTTGCCAGGCCAGGAATGGGGAAAGAAATGGTGCCCTGCTTCCTTATAGCTTTCTAAAGCATGGTGAAATGGAATGAATGATGGGAGTGGAGTCAGGATCTAGGTTTGAATCACAGGAAGCTTAGGGATATGTGGCCCAATATCTTTCACAGATTAGGAGACTGAGTCTGAGAGGAGTTAGTTAAACTTGCTCAAAGACACACATAGTTACTGGCAGAGGTCCTTTGATTACAACTCTGGTACTCTTTCTTTTACACAGCAACATGCAGACAATATTGTTGTTGATTGTCTTGACTTTAAGAAAATCTTAATAATACAGAATAAACTTAAAAGAGTATTCTGTATATCTTTTTTCCCTAGCAAGCTGAAACAACACTTACAGGCTGGAGTGATACATTGTTTATTAGGCAATACCTAACTGATAGCAGAGGAAATAAATTCCAAATAAAGAAGTGAATGAATATAAACTGAAGAACCAAGCTTGGTTGTCACTAGTGAATCTGTGAAATGCTTAAAATCCAAGGAGGCCGAGGACATAAAAAAATTCATTTGTCAGAGGGGTGGGTGATTCAGGCCAAGAGATCCAAGCTGTATCAGGAAGCAAATTACAAGGAGAACCAAGGTATGGACAGTTTGTCTGTATCAGTCTCTGAGGAAGTTTCTGAAGTTCCTTTTCTCCCATGCCTCCAGGGTGACAGGACATTCAATCTCAGTCACTTTGCCTTAGGCTTAATTACTGGTTGGTTTTGATTAGAATTGATCAAAGCAAATCCCAAGGATTTTTTTCACCAGTGTAGAGGGACTTGTTAAACCCAGAATTGAATCCAATACTTCCAGCAGAGGTTTTCCAGTGCATGGCTCAAGGATTTTGAGGCACCACCATTTGGGGTAGGAATATGTCCTGTTCTCGAAAGGTCAAAATCAGCTTCCTTTCTTCTCTTACAGCCCTCTACTAGCTAAAGAAGCACCACATTCTGGATGCCTGGAAGCACCCTGTCTATCCCAAGCACATTCTCTTGCCTCTACTGGGATCAAAGGATGTTTGGGGTGGGGAAACTAAAATAATGCCCTAGTGGAACCTGAAACCCTTTGGGAAGAATGATCCCTTTAAGGGCTGGCTTAAACACTTGTCTTAAGCAGACCCAGCTGGTAAGGGTCCAATTGACCAGGGACTAATTTGCCCTGTAAATAGTTGAAACCAGGGAATCCATGAGGCAGAGGAGAGGAGTTTGTGTATTGCAGGCATGAGAGTCAGAGCAAAGGCAAGGAGACAAGAGATGGAGGGTGACATGGGAGCAAGAGTAAGATGGCCAACTTTTTTACCTGTTGTCTGTTCAGAATATTAAAACTATAAATGATTATTTTGGGGGAGTTTGTCATATCCAACTACCTTGCTAGAGACATAATTTTACAATAATTAAATTTTTTTGGGGGGGTTAAATCTCTTGGGCTTTGTAGATATACTATTATATCATTTGTAAATAGAAATATTTCAGTTCTTCCTTGACTATCTTTATTTCCTCAATTTCTCTTTCTTGCCTTATTGCTATAGCTAGCATTTCTAAAACCATGACAATTGATGACAGACATCTTTATTTATTTTTTATTATTTTTTTTTAAAGCAATTGGGGTTAAGTAACTTGCTCAAGGTTACACGGCTAGTCATTATTTATGCGTGGGTGCTCATTTTCTGAGGCCGGCTCCGAACTCAGGTCCTTCTGACTCCAGGGCTGGCACTCTATTCACTGTGCCACCTAGCCACCCCAGACATCTTTATTTTTAATCCCATTTTAAAAAATGGGAATGCCTCTAATTTTCCTCTGTTCTGTATAACAGTTCTTAGTTTAAAATAACTGCATTTCCTATATCAATAATAAATCTTTCTATTTTGATATCTTTTAGTGTTTTTTTTAAATAAGTGATTATTGTATTTTGTCAAAACCTTTCCTGCATCTATAATTAGGATTAATGTGATTTCTATGGTTTTCTTATTGATATGATTTGTTATGTTGACTTTTTCTCTAATATCAAACCACTTTTGCTTTCCTGATAGAAATACTATTTAATAATTATAAAAATTTAACACATATTTCTATATGTGGTTTGTCAGTATTGAACTGAATATTTTTGCATCAATATTCATTAATGAAATGGGCCTAGAATTTTCTTTTTCTGCTTTATCTCTGTCAGGTTTGAGGACTAGAACCATCATTAGTTCATACAAAGATTAGGTAGTGTATCGTCTTCATCTTTTAAAACAATTCACATAGTATGGAGTTATTTGTTCTTTATTCATATGGTAAAATTCACTTGTGAATCCACTAAATTGTAGTACCTTTCTATGAGATGAATAAAAAAAAGCCATTTTAATTGTTCCTTCTGAATTTAAGTGTTCTGGGGCTCTCATCAATTTGAGTTTGGGTATTTTATGCTTTAAAAATATCCATCTATTTTCAATTTTCAATATTGTTAGGACATACCTGTATATAGAGGTGTCAAATGGCTTTCTTAATTTCTTTTGTATTCACTGTGATTTTGCATTTCTCGTTTTGGTAACCTCATTATTCTTTCTCATTTTCAATTAAATTTAATTTAATAAACTAACTCTGGCTTTGTTTAGCAATTCAAATGTTTTATTCTCTATCTTATTGATCTTCTCCTTGGGACTATTTTTTGTCTTTGCTTTTGGGATATTAACTTGTTCATATTCTTGCTTTTTGAACTGCAAGCTCATTAATTTTATCTTTTCTTCTCTTGTTAATATGAACATTCAAGGCTATAAATTTGCCTTTGAGTATTACTTTGGTTGTATTGCATAGATTTTGATGTTTTATTTATGGAGTTATTATCTTGAGGTAACCTGTTATTGTTTCTATAATTTGTTTTTTAGCCTAAGAATTATTCAGTAAGTCACTTTAATATTTCCATGGAAGTCTGAATCTTTTGATCATATTTTCATAGATTACTTCTAATTTTACAGTATTATGATTCTTAAATATAGTTTAAAAGTTCTACCTTTCTAAAGCTAAAACCTTTTTATCTATAACACAATATTTTTTTGGTGAATATTTCATGCCCAAGGGGAAAAAATGTCATATTTTTTTCTCTTTTAATTCTTAAAAAAACCCTCAGGATATAAATCTGGAGGACTATATAGGTTCCTGGTAGGGTGGAGGTCCCTTGGAGAGAGAAGACTAATTGTCTTGGTAATTATAGGCTCAGATTTTAAAGATAATAGATCTTGAGCCAGAAAGATCCCCAGAAACCACCTAATTGAGCCCCCTCATTTTTTGAAATGAAAAAACTGAGGCCCAAGGACAGTAACTCATCTACAGTCACACAGATATAAAAAGAGACAGGATTTGAACCTCTGTCCTCTGACTCCAGACTAGTGGCTCATCCTACTGTACAATTGGGTATGATGAGTCCTTTGTGGACTTTCTTTGTTGAACCTTGCCTTCTGTTATAAGAACTGAGAGCCAATCAGATGTAGAAATTTAACTAGGAACAAGGTTCTGATGTCCCCAGGGAAGGCACTGGATAAGGACACAAAAGAGAGGTTCCCAAGACTGAACCCAACCCATATTAACCCAGAGCTACAGTTCCAGGCTGTGGGTTCCAAACATATTTGCATTTTTAGACATTAGGTGAATTCACAGAATGGCAGAATTTAGAGCAGGAAGAGACCTCAATGACTAATGAGTCCAACTGACACAAAATAGGTTCCCACCATAACAAACCTGACAATGATCATGGGGCTGCTGATAGATCCAGGATCACTGGTTGCCACCTGGGGCCATCTGTTCCACTTTGGAGCAGCTCTAAATAGTAGAAAGTTGTTTGTTTGTTTTCTGAAACCTAAATTTGTCTCTTTGCAACTTCCATTTATAAGTCCTGGTGCTGCTCTCTGGAGCTAGACAGAACAATTATAATTGCTCTTCCACATGGTAGTCCTTGGATACTCAAACACAGCTCTCCTCTCCTCCCCTCTAAGCCTTTTCTATCCTGTCCAGGCACCCCCCCCACACACACACACCCCTGGTTCTTTCCACCATTCCTCAAATGACATGGATGAAAGATCTCCCCATCCTGGTTGCCCCTCCCTGGATACTTTCCACTTTATCAATATCTTTCTTAAACTGCATTGTCAAGAACTGAACATAAAAAGAAGAACTTGGTCTGTCTCTTCCTCATTTCTTTGCTTGCTTGACAGTATCATTCAGTGTTTTAACTGATTTAGCAACTAGTTGATCACAATGACAAAGCCTTTACTTTTCAAAGTCCTTAGCTTTGGGTATTCTAAGGCCTGTTTGAAAATTTCATCCTTTCATTCTCTCATGCTTGTAAACCATTCATAGGCTCTTAGTTTATTCCTGCTATTTATCTAAGCCAAAAGCTGAAGCTTGGGTCTCTCTCTGGAAATTGCTCAAAGATGCCTTGACTTCAAATCTTTTGTTTTCAGAGAGAATGTGTAGCTTTGTTGGGAAATGGCTTCTGTGATACATTCCTATGGTCTTTGATATTTGATAGGCTGTATTTCAGTTTTTCTTGTTCATTTCTAGCTTTTACATAAAATTCTGTGAGACAAAATTGTGTGTGTTTTAAAATAAGCAATGATTTTTATCCTACTTTAGCTAATATTTGTATATGCCAGGCACTTAGTATATGCTAATAGCTTCACACTTGTTTTCTCATTTGATCCTAACAGCAGCCCTTAATCAATTGAATCAATAAACATGTACTAAGGTGTGTACCAGGCATTTCGTTATTGTAGATACCAAAAGAAACTAAAGGCAGTCTCTGCCCTCAAGGAGCTTACAATCAAATGAAGGAGACAACATGCAAACAAATGTATACAGAGCAAGCTATAACAGGATAAATGTTATTGAGTTGTTTCAGTCGTGTCTGATTTTTTGTGACCCCATTTGGGGTTTTCTTGGCAAAGATACTGGAGGGGTTTGCCATTTCCTTCTCCAGATCATTTTACAGATGAGGAAACTGAGGCAAACAGGGTGAAATGACTGGCCTAGGGTCACACAGCTAGTAAATGTCTGAGGCTGGATTTGAATCCATAAAAATAAGTCTTCCTGACTCCAGTCTGTCCACTCCTTCACCTAGCTGCCCTATTATAGGATAATCAGGAAATAATTAAGAGAAGGGAGGCAGTAGTATTTGAAGGGGTTGAGGGAAAGGTTCCCTGTAGAAGGAGGGAGTTTAGTTGGGACTTAAAGAAAACCAGGGAGGTCAGTAGGAGAGCAGAGGTGAGAGAGTGTTCCGGACAAGGGTGGGATGGGACAGTCAGAGAAAATGCCTAGAGTGAAGAGATGGGATATCTTTGCTGTGGAACATCCAGGAGGCCAATATCACAGGATGGAAGAGTACCAGTTGGAGAATAAGGTATAGGAAGATTGGAGAAGCAGGAGGGGGTTAGGCTAGGACAGGCTTTGAATGCCAAATGGAACATTTTGTATTTGTTCCTGGAGGCAATAGTGAGTCACTGGAATTTATTGAGTAGGGGTGTGTGACATGATCAGACCTGTACCTTAGGAAAATCCTGTAGGCATTATCATCCTCATTTTATAGATGAGGAAACTGAGGTAAAAAGGGATTAAGTGCTCAGGGTCACACACGCTAGTTAGTGTCTGAGGTCACATTTGTCTCTAGCTGTGGTGCTCTCTCCACCATGCCACCTACTTGCAAGATTTTCTCCCGGTTGTTGTAGTTCTGAAGTTTGTTGGTGACATGCCTGGATAAGGTGAGTTGATGGTTTTTCCAAGTCAGCCTTTTGTGAATCTTCTATATTTGCAACACATCCCTCACTTAGAATATTTCTGGGGAAGTTTACATGTTTAATTCCCAGTGCCAGAGAGGGGACTCAGATTATTACTATTTTCCCACACTTTTCTGGAAGCCTGATTGTTCTCAGATTTCCTCTCCTTAGTCTGTTCTGATCATCACTTTCATGTGTTACTCCCCAGTGTTCTCCAGCTGTGCTATTTTTTCTGAATTTGGTTTTGTTTTCCACTTCTGATGCTTTTTTTTTTGCCATCCTATACTCTAATATAATAATTCTGCCTTTCATTATTTCCATTGGTGTTTTTATGTTTTCAGTGCTGATTTCTAAACTGAGTTCTATCATCATCTTGTCCTATGATTCTATTTCTGTAACCAATTGGTTTTTACTTTATTTCAGCTAATTCCATTTCTTTATTTAATTCCTTCAGTATGTTTATTAATCTTATTTTATCTACTTAGCAATTCCTTGCTTTGTCTCAGATGCTTCTGTTGGTGCTGTTTTAAATACATCTTTCCTTTGATGTTTCTGGTCTATGTTGATATAATCCAGAATACACTTTCATTGCAATAGATTCCTTTTTTGGGTTGTTCATTATTTCTAGGCTTGTTTTTAACTTAATTTGGAGGATTTGGGATAGTTTTGTTTCTTTTTTAGCATTTCTATTGCCATTTGGAGAAGAATATTAAAGGAAGGAGGCTCCCTTGTGGCATGACTTCCTGGAAGTCCAAAATTCACAGTCTTTAGAAGAATGCTTCCAACACAGGCCACCCAGTTCTCAGAATGCAGTGATTGCTTCCAACTATGATTCGGGTTTTTTTCATCATTTTTCTCATTTATCGAATGCTAATGTAGCCTGTTGGCCATAGCTTTGCTCCTTAGATTACCATACCACCAAAGAATGTGGTTCAATCTAATCTTATCTTGAATTTGACTTCCCTTCTCCTCCAGCCCAGTGCATAGCACAGTTAATAAATGCTTGTTGACTTGACTCTCATTTATATTGTGCTTTATGCCATAGAATGTCTTTTATTATTAGCCCCATTTTCCAGATGAGGAAACTGAATCTGGGAGGGGTTTAGTGATGTACTAGGGAGGCTCTTCCAGCTAGCAAGTGTCTGAAATGGCTTTTCAACTCTGATCATCTTGACTCCGAGTCTGGCCAAGCAACTGTCAATATATGTAATTACCACCTACTTCTCCAAACCCTTTCCTCACATCCTGGTTGCAGAGATGAGTAACACTAAGTATCAGCTTAATTCTTTCTTTTTAAAAATAAAATAAGTTTCTATTGATGTCTTCTGTTTCTTACATCATTCTGGCTATCCCCAGTATCCTTCCTCCTCTCCCTCCTGGTGAGCCATCACATATATTTACCCACGAATATTATTTTTTTTTTAAATTCTATTTTTCATCAATTACATGTAAAAACAATTTTTAACATTCATTTAAAAAATTTTTGAGTTCCAAATTCTCTCCTTCCCTCCTTGCTCCTTCCTCCCCAAGACAGCAAGCAATTTGATATAGGTGGTACGTGTAGCACCTTCATTCTCAATCTTCCTTAATGCTTGTGCCTTCCCTTTGTTGATCATCTGTTCCCTATATAACTTGTTTGTATATAATTGTTGTCTCCCTCATTAGATTGCAAATTCCTTGAGAGCAGGGACTATTTTCTTTCTTTGTATCCCCAGTGCTTAGCACCCCCTAACACACAGCAGGTGCTTAATACATGTACATGTTTATTGATCAACTGACTGATGCCTGCAGGCTCATCTGCCTGTCTAGGAACCAGAGCCCTGTCACCTTCAGCCCAGGAATTCTACATGTTAAATTTGGGAAGGTGCTCTCTTTTCCTCACCAGAGCCAGGGTGGCTATGGTCTCCTTTGTATTCTCATGGTTGTCATTGATTAATCTTCTGGGGTTGGGGTCTGGTTAGAGAGGGAGTGGAGAGAATAAAAGAGTATCACCCTGGGGGCTGACCTAGCTACACGGTCCTCCTCAGTAGTGCCTAGACACACAGCTTCTCTCTCACTCCAGGCTATACCTTGGCCACTGTTTTCTAGATTCTGTTCTAGACTCTGAATACACCTGTTCTTGCCACTCTCCTATGTGCACAGCTTCCAGTTTAGACTCCCAGCAAGTTGCCGACAATCCCCATGCTCATCCACCTTCCATTCAGCTGCCAAGGGCTTTTCTTTCCCCTGTTTGTGTAGACCTGTCTGTGTCATCTCCATCCTCAGTGAACTTCAGGGCAAAAGATTTGGCTTTTAAAGCTCTTCATAATCTGGTTCCTCTCCACCTTTCCCGTCTTCTTCCCATGCTTACTCTTCTCCACGAACTCTATGCCCCAGGGACACAGGACCCCAAACTTGGCACCTCTCTCTTCTCTGCGCTCTTGCCTGGATTCCTCTCACTCCTCACCTTCGAATCGCAGGACCCCTGGCTTCCTTCAAAACTTAAGTCAAGTGCCATCTTTAGCAGAAAACAGCTGCTGGTGCTGCTAGCTGCTTGTCCCTTTCCTTTTCAGAATGCACATATCTTGTATTTTTTTTTTTTAGTAATTTACATGTTGTCTCCTCCATTAAAATGTATGCTCCCCAAGGGGAGGGCCCGTGACTTTTGCCTTTTTTTGTATCCCTGGTCCTTAGTGCAGTGCCTGGCACATAGTAAGTCTTTAATAAATTCTTTAAGACTCTGACTCTGTCAGATACACTCCTAGGGCTGCTGAGGCTGTGGGGGCATTTTCTGCAGGACAGCTGGGCATAGATGGTTCACAAGCAGAAAAGCAGCCCATAGGCAGTAGCTCAGTGAGTAAATGATGACTACATCCCATTCCTGCTTATCTTTCAGGTGGTGATTCTTGAATTCTGTCAGCAACCCTGCCAGGGCTCCCTCATTCCTCTCTCTGGATGGATCTCCATGGTAACGGCCCGGCTCTGAACTCAGCTCAGTCTCAGCATGTCCCATCAACCCTGCCTGACGTTCCTGGCTGCGGCCACATGGCTAGTCTCCTCTGACAGGCACAAAACACCTTCTTTTATTTTTTTTGTCTGGCTTCGCCCCCACCACAAATATAATAGATGCAACCCCAGAGGGCACCCCAATCCCTCCCGCCACCCCCTCAAGGCAGCAAAAGCAGGCATAGTGGCCCTGTAATAAATATCCAGGTGCTTCTCTCCAGGCTTGGCTGGAACATTCCCAAATCAAGAACATCATCTCGTGGGCCTGGGGGGGGGGGTGGCATGAAAAGCTGACATGCACTGGCTCAGAGAGAAGCCTGACTGTGGATCTCAGCTTTCAGACGAGTCAGAAAAATTTTCTGCCTGAGTGGAGGAGTTGCCAGGATTTTGAACTCTGTGCCTTCTGCACCTTAGGCTAGGCTCTCACAGCTTTGCTACTGATGTGCTAAAGTAGAGTTTGTCATTACTCCCCCCTCCCCCTCACCAGCCATGTAGATATAAAGGTAATATCTCTTATGACTGAAGAGTCACCCCCCCCAATGCAAAAAGTTTGTCCCAGAGCTTGGTAGCATAGTGCCCTTGGCATTGGAGATAAAGTGTCCCAGGGGAAAACTCACACAAGGGACACGTATCTCAGCTCTGATACTCTGAATACAGGTTTGTGAGGGCTACTTTCCAAATAGCAGCAATGAAATCCTTCAGTGGACTGGCTAAAGGAAGTTCCATTATGGATGAGGGGCTGGAGCAACTTCCTGGGGCTATGGGCTGCAAACTGCTTTGCCTTTCCCGTGGTAACAATTTTCTTTATTAACTCTGCCTTCACCCAATCTCTTGAAATCTCCCAAGACTTTCAGTGGTTTCTTTCTACCAAGAAATATTTCCAAAACACAAGATGCTTTGCCTGATGACCATGATAACCATGGCAACTTTGATCCCTAGTGATCTTTAGGTAATATTCAGTTACCATAGAGCTTGGTCATTTCTGCCCTGCATTAGTTTTTCCCATTTCCAAATAGACTTACTTTCATAGAGCTAGCTGTTTTGGCCATTTGCAAAGCAAGCCAATGTATTCCCCTAGCTAACTTGCTTGTTCCTAAAAGATCATATATGGCTGGGGCCACTCTATTTAGACTTCTCCATGTGGAGCACTTGGTTCAACCCAATCCCAGTCTCCTCCCTTACTTTTCAAAGCTTGGGCATGTGGGACAGGTAGATAAAGTATTGGCAAGGTAGCATGGAGGCTACCTTGGAAGCTACTTTATATGGAGGCTTTGCTTCATCAGGACACGTAGGGGCTTCCAACAAGATGGCATAGCCAAAGATTGCTACAGGTTCCCCACCACATATTATAGTTTACAAATTCAAGTTATTCCCTAGCTCTGGGTCCCATGCTTCAGTTTTCATATAACAGTGACTTTGGTGGTTCCCAATAAAGAAAGATGGTGCTAAAGAACCAGGTGTGGTCATTCACTAAGGGCCTTCAGTCACCCTAAAGTCTATTTATAACCCAGAGGCTTCTCTTGGAAGCAATTTAACTATATTTCCCTATTCCTCAGCAGGGCTGAAGTTGATAAATTAAATTCTCATAGGCAAATAATACAAAGTAGGCAAGAGACTGAGAAAATAAGCAAAAGAAAAATACCTAATGCAATGAAGAAATATTGTAGAGTATTCAAGTATGAAAACACTAGAATGAGACTCTATATATGAATAATTCAACAATAACTACAACTGGAATCCCCAAAGAAAGAAGAAAATGGTCAGAGGAATCCTGGGAGTCATTGGAAGCCCTAATAAAAGAACTGAAGGAAGAGATAAAGGAAGAATAGCCCCCTCAGAGAAGAGGCAGGAAAGCTTTAGAAAAGCAACAGACACACTGCAAAAATGAATAGAGGAAATGCAACCCCCAAATTCAATAATATGAGAAATATTAGAGAGAAGTCAAAAGACAGCAAAATCTGTAAGAACCAGTGAGACATCTGCTATCAAAAACAAGTGATCTGGAAAAAAGGCTGTGGAGACAGAATCTAAGAATCATTAGTCTCCAGAATAGCTGGATGAAACAATAAAAAACTAAATATTGTATTTCAAGAAATGATAAAAGAAAATTTCCCAGAAATATTTGAACCAGAGGACAAAATGCCAATGGACAGCATCCATCAGTCACCACAAGAGAAAAACCACAAAAATATTGTGCCCAGAAGTGTGACTGCCAAATTTCAGGGCTTACATAGGTTAAAGAAAAAAAATTCAGGTGGCTAGGAAGACAGGTCACATACAAGGTAACCAAGTCAGAATTATGTGGGAATATGTATCAGTGACATAAAAGGAAATTTAAAAATTGGAATAAGTGATACTAAAAGCAAAGAAATGATCAATCAAACATTTCTTCAGCACCTACTCGATATCAAGCACTGTAATAGACAATGGGGATAGAAAGACATAATTGAGACATTTACTGTCCTCACAAAACTTTCAATCTATAAGGTGACATATATAAATATAGGTGCCTATATGATATAGACTCTATTTTTATGAGGGGAGAGGGCTCACAGCTGTGGGGAATCAGAGAAAACTTCATGCAGAAGGAGGCGCTTGAATGAATTTTTTTTTTTTTGAGGAGGAAGGCAAGGCAATTGGGGTTAAGGAACTTGCCCAAGGTCACACACTAGTAAGTGTCAAATGTCTGAGGTCAAATTTGAAATCAGGTCCTCCTGCCTCCAGAACTGGTGCTCTATTCACTGAGCCACCTAGCTGCCTCCACTTGATTGAATCTTGAAGGAAATTAGAGATTATATTAGGAGGAAGTAAGGAGAGCATATTTTCTAGGCATGGCAGACAGCCAACGTAAAGGAATGGAGATGGACAATGAAACATCATGTGAGAAATATAGTAAAAAGAACAAGTAAGCTGGACCATAAGGTACACGAAAGAGGACTAATGTATAACACAACTGGAAAGACAGTTTGGGACTGGGCTATAAAATACATTAAATGTTAAACAGGGGAGTTTTTACTTGAGGTTACGGAGTAACATAGTCAGACCTGTGCCTTAGGAAAATTACTTTGAGAGCTGGGCAAAGGATGAATTGGAAAGGGAAACGAGGCAGAGAGACCAATTAGGAGGCTACTGCAACAGGAAAATGGCTTACACTGAACAATAATTTGTCCTGCAAGGTTGAATATAATCCTACAGAAGAAAAATGGACTTTAATATGATTGGATGATTTCTAAAGAATTTCTATTTAAAAACAATTGGGCAGAGTTTTCAAAAGATAAACAGAAAATAAAGGAATCTTGAAAAAGGTAAATATATGTGAACATTTTTTAGAGGGCTAAGTGATGATTAGGTGCTTTCATTCCAAAAGGGGAAGAAGAGACTATCATTCCTCCAGAGTCCTACCATCTCTAAAATTCTGTGAGAACAGAGAGACACAAGATATAGGTCTGAGTATTCAAAAAATGAAAAAACTCCATTAGGGAAGGAGAGGTGTAGGGAGGACCTTATTACTTCTAACTGTAGAGTCACAGGAGTTGCTTTTAAAACAGGCAAATAGGGGCTTAAAAGGACCGGGGCTTTTATGAACCCATTTTCATGTAGTTGGGAAAAGGAAGGTTTGTTTTTTTTTTTTTTAATACCCTGGTGCTAAAAGTACACTTGGTTAAATAGGGAACTGGGCTGGAACAAGGTAAGGGAGGAGGATGATTTGAATAAGAGGAAAGGGATTGTCTCAAGTAAAATACTATAATTATAAAGAACTGATTCCCAAATGGGGAAGAATTCAGAAGATGAAGGAATTTGTGTATGGACTGTCAGAGGGGAGGAGACTGGCATTGCATTGAATGAATTGCTAATTTCATTCTTTTTCGTACTTAAAAAAGAGAGAGAAAGGAATAGGGCTGCTGAAAGAAGAGAAATTATAACAGAATTTGATGGAAAGGAAAAGCAAATGAATTTAAGGCTCCTAACTGTGAAGGTAGAATGGAACAGACTGTCCCTTAAAATGGAAGAGGATGGCAGAATGGATTGGAAAGCAGACCCCTACGACTTGGTGTGTAACGGTGAGCTGCTATCTTCATAGGCTCCTTTTGAAAAGAGCTGAAAACTAGGAAATTGTCTTATTAGTATGCCTCATTGCAAGCTAAGTCCTGATGTGGTCTAGAAAGTGCTGGAATAGTCAGCTCCTGAGATGGAGCCCTTTGGAGCTCCTGGATCTGCTTGTCTGCAGTTTCATCTTTGCCCAGGTTGTGGTATAATAGATGCTTCCAATGTAATCATTCTTGTCTAGACTGGTCCACAGTCTACCACACTTTGCCCTTTACCTTCTCATGAAAAATACATACAGTAGAGTAGAGTACAATTATGTAGCCTGAGGGAAGGAATTGAGAATAGCTGCCCTTACTGAAAAAGATCTTAGAGGATCCAACATTTTGAGCTGCACAGGACTTAAAAGGTCATCTAATCTAACCTCCTCATGTTACAAAAGAAGGGCCCAAGACCCAGAGAAGCAATGACTCCCTCACAGTCACAGAGAGTCAGAAACTCAAAGGAGTGCAAGACCCAGTTCTTGTGAATAATGACCACATCAGCCTTCTGAGTCTGCAAACCAAAGACAGATCCAGTGCGTTTATTTTTTTTAAAAAGTCGTTTAGCTTCTGTTTAGACTCAAGCAACAAGATTTGTGCATCACCACCCTGTCATGCAAACTCAAATTCCAGGGCCATGATAGGAGAGGGGGCACTCTGGGTTACACCCTCATCACTCCTAAAACCTGAAAAATTTGCAGCTTCACTAGTACAACCCAAGGCTTCAATGAGTGGGGAATCTCAATCTAGGACATGTTTGCCCAAAGTTGTCTGACTTCTTTATATTAGAAACAAGCTCCCTCTTTGGAGGCAGAGTTCATATATAATGGGCTGCTACATAGATCATCCTACCTGTATGTTCCTCCTGGGGAAGGGCAGGCAGAACCCTTGGCTCTGCCACGATAAGTTGGGAGCAAGGCATGTAAGCTTATGGAAGAATCTTCTGGCCACTAGGGACTTCTATTGGCCCTGGGCCCAGCACAGTGGATGTTTCTATGTTCAACCATGTGGGGTCTGTGTCTTAGTGATCCAGTTGGGAAGCCTAAAGGATACTTACACTTTTCCTCAGTTCACACAATCTGGATCCACGGTGACCCTGAACTGCCATATGGATCTGTTTTGTCCCAGAGATTTTTTGCTATTATAGTTCTGGTAGAGATTCTAAAAACTTTCCTGCTATTGTTCAAGAAACCCTAATGCAACAAGAGGCATCACATTTGTTTTTTGTTTTTTTCCCCCCGCATATATTCCAGCAAAGTGGTCTTTTTACATATCCTATCTCTTACTAAAGACTGAAGGGCTTCATACCTCTGGGTAGCTCTTCTCTCTGCACTACAAGGCAAAATATATTTTTCCACTGCTTCTCATCCCCAAACCAAGAGTCAAGCTAAACAGAGCAAAACACTGGAACAATATGTCTGTGATGTTCTGTGTAGAAGGCCTCAAACTTTGGAATCTCTCAGGAAAGTTAGAGGTTGTCAAGTACTTAGGCCAGGGATCCACTTAATGGTTTCTATGGACAGTCGAAAGAGATCACTGAATTTTTGTTTGGAATCATGGATTCCAAATCTATGACACATAGAAAGCTCTTATTGTCCACTTGTTGATTGGTGGATGGATGATTGGATGACATATCTATCCTCCTTCCTGAACCTTCATCCAAAACATTTCATTTTCCCTCACCTGAAATTATGGATTGTGGAATAATGATAGCATTGCTTACTGCAATTCGGAAGTCACCATAATTTATCCATGAGGCAGGAAGGCAGGAGCTATTGCCAATAAGACAAATACAAGTTTGTGCCTGTGGGCAGCAAATGAAAGTATAGACAACTAGACCTTCTGTGCTGCCATTAGGCTGGTCCTATGGCAGTAGTAGAGATGTATGTTTGGGAAGCAGGAAGAACAAGCGAGAGGCTGGATTTTGAGTCAGCTCTCTCCCTGTGCAACCTTGAACAAGTTGTATGACCTTTAGAGGTCTCAGTTTCTTTACCTGTAAAATGTGAAGGGGTTGGATCAGAAGCCCTCTGATGTCCCATCTAGCTATAAAGCTATGTTTATATGATTTTTAATTCAACTCTGTGGAGTCTGGTTAATGAGTGAATTTCCCTAGGTGTTGGTGTTTGCATTTCCCTATGTCATATATCCCTGAGGTCTTAAGGGAAGAAAACAGCAAAACCTCGACAATGATAACTCTACCTTTCTTGTTTCATTTTTTTTCTCAAGTACCTATGCAATAGGCTGTGGGATCCCCGCGGTCAAATGTCTTGGGACTCTTACAGCTTAATTCAACCCAACAAATTCAACACAATTTTTTTTTTGGAATGCCCCTTATCGTAGTGAAGACTGTCTTGGGATTGGTGATGAGGATGTGCTGTGTTAATCAATGCTAGATTTGTTCCAACTAAAAGATCCTTCTATGTTTCTCTTTTTCCTTTTTTCAGTTGTGGCAGTCTGGACCTTGATGAGAAGAACAATGTGATGTAGCCACTAAAAACATCTAAGGTGGGGTGGCTAGGTGGCACAGTGAATAGAGCACCGGCCCTGGAGTCAGGATGACCTGAGTTCAAATCCGGCCTCAGATACTTAACACTTACTAGCTGTGTGACCTTGGGCAAGTCACTTAACCCCAATTGCCCTCCAAAAAAAAAAGCAAAAAAAAAAAACATCTAAGGTAACATTACTCTCCTTAATAGAAGGAGGTGACAGTCTTCCTCCTTGATGTTCTGGTTAGATCCCATCTGCAGTAGTAGGTCCCATTCTATGAATGGCCATAGTTTGGGAAAGACATTGATAATTGAGAGTGTGTCCAGAAGGTGGTAAGGGGAAGGTCAAGAGGACTTAAAAACCAGTTGAAGTAAGTGAGGATGTTTATTATGAAGAAGAAAAGGTAGAAGTCGAATGTAATCACTGTCTATTTGAGGGCTGTCCTAAAGAAGAAGAATTAGGATGATTTTGTTTAACTGCAAAGGGCAGAACTAGCAGCAAATAGGTGAAAGTCACAAAAGGACAGATTTTGGATCCATATGGGGGGGGGTGTCTCTGTAGTGATTAAAATTGTAGAAAAGAAGCATGGGGCACCTCGGGAAGGAATGGAAGCCTTCAAGATGTATATGGATGTCAGGTATATGGTAGAAGAGTAGGTACCAGTTGTCCAATAGGTGGAAGTGTATGTGTCGGTGAAGGTATGTGCATGCCCACGTGGGTTTGTCTAAGTGTAGTTCATGGGGAGATGGAGAGCAAGCTCTGGAATCTTGCCCATACCCTTTCAAGGGAGACATTGATTCCTGCCTAGAAGAGAGGAACAGGGGCCATAGGCATGGTCACTGCTGTCTTCAGGGAGAAGGGTACCATGTTAGAATCATATCTATCCCCTTGAATATGGCTAGTTAAGGGGAAATTATTTTTCTTAGGTTCTGGCTGTATTCTAAGTCACTATCCTTTAAAGGTGCCACCCCATAGATATGATACTATGAGTGTCAACCTCAAGTGAAGCATAAAATTAAGAAAATGTTTGCTCTCTATAGGTGTTAACTGGTGTGATGGAAGATGTGTCCTACACCTAGTCCAGAAGACAGTGGGACTCATGACAGATGGTAAAACTCCCCAGATGCTCCTGTTTTCAGAATAACATTGTGTTGATTCCATCATGTTCTGTAATGCTATGAGATCTCCACAATGAGATCTGAAATCATGAAAAAAAGTCACCAAAAAGAAATTAGCTTTTGAAATCCACGTGGGAGAAGCAAAGTAGATAAAGAATGTCTATTATGACATGCCACAGGATGAACAGTCCATTGGGTTATTTTATCAGTACAAATCTCTTGGAGAGGTACAACAGATAAGTAATGGGATGGGTCCAGAGTTGAGTAGAAGATGAGCTAGGGCTGGATTGTGTTGAGAAAATTACATGGTACTTTCAATAAACAGCTTGATTTTGTGGACAGAGCATTGGACCAGGAGTCAGGAAAACATGGAATCAAATTCTGCCTGTTGCATTAACTAGCTGCTTCACTGTGGACAAGTCTCTGAACATTCATAAGCTTTTTTCCCTTATCTGCAAAATATAATACCTACAGTGTCTATCCCACGTGATTGTTGTAAGGCTTAAATGAAATAATGTATGCAAAAACACCTTGGAAATCTTAGAATGTTGTAGCAATGTCAGCTAAAATAAATGATACCAAGCTACTCCAAAGCCCATTTTACAAGCCAATATTCTCCCAAGGATGCTGTATGATTGCAAATTATAGGACACAATGATGTCATAAGAATCCAAACTACAGATGACTGAAAAAACAATACAAAGATGAATAACAACTTGCAGCATATTGCCTGGAATGACTGGTGTGTGAGAAATGGTGTGAAAGTTCAAGAGAAATGCAGCAGAGTGGAATGGAAAGATGAACGTGAGTTCTACTCTCACCTTGGTCATCTTCGGCAGGCCGCCTAACTTCTCTGGGCCTCAGTTTTCCTTCCCAGCTCTAAATCTATGATCCAAATATGACTAAAAAAAGAGTGGGGCTCGTCATGGAGCAAGAGCAAGGAAGAACAGAGAGCCCACATGCTACGTGTAATACAGGAGTAACTTCTGTGTTAGAGACTTTCCTAAGATTGGCACAAAGGCCCCATGTATATGTATGGGGGTGGGAAAAGTCTGATTTCTGTGGCTCATTGCCCCCACCCAGATAATCTGGGAATCTCACTGACACCATTCAGGGTGTGGTCTCCAATTCTTCTTACAAGCAAATGGTTCACAAGGTCCCAATAATCAACTATCTTATTTTTTAGGGCAAATAAAACACATTGGGTTTAAATTGAGCTCATAGAAAATGAGGTCATTTGTTTGTGGACAATGGTGCCCTGTGCCACCTCAATCATTCTTATGCCATTGAACTACCAAATGATATTATCTCTAGTGTAGTTCTTTAGAATATCTCTCCTTCTGAGACCCTGTGGTGTCTCCCCAATGGAGTGCCCCTCCATGATTTTTTGGCCATCTGTACAGTTCCCCACAGTTCCCAGCAGATGGAAGCTGAGCCAGTATGTGGGTATCCCATTTCCATTGTTATTCTCTGCCATGGTCTCTCTCCTGTGTTGCCCATCTCTTCATTTCTTCTAGGCAGAAATTACTTCTGTCAGTATAAGGAATATTCCAGAGTTCTTTTATCTTAGTGGAGACCCTTGATCTCCCTCTAGCTTTTCATACAGTGCCAAGCAAAGTACCTTACTCCAGATTTCTCTCTGTGCTGTTGGCCTCTGGCCTCATGGAAAGGGTCTCAGTGGTCAGAAACCTGCTACCCATGCCTTGGGATTTCAAAGCAGGTTTCCATCCCTGATATCAGTTTGAGTAGCGTGCTTCTGCAGTAATTGGCTGTCCTTTCTCCCCTTGCATGGAGCAACACACTTCTTACCTACACCAGGACCTGCCAAAGATGTAAATATAGAGGTTTGTCCCTGCCTAAATTTATCTTAGGACCCCATGAGTCTCTCTGGGGTCAATTAAACAGACATTCAAATTATCAGGGGTTGCTTCACTTGAAACCCAGGAAACATAGAATTACCTTGTAGGGAGCTTAAGGATCCTCTAGGTCAACTCCCCTCATTTTAGAAACTAGGAAACTGAGGACAGAAGAAGGTTAGTGGCTTGCTCAAATCCTGGCATTGAACCCAACTGCATCAACTCCAAATCCAGAGGTGTCTCCATTGTACCACAGCGATTTCACTCTCTAGACTCCTTTTCCCCTCCTCACCATCTGCCTAGCCCTCTCATGGGAACCCTCCCTTCCTACCCATCCCCGTCCAGCTCACCTTTATGTGTTGTCTTCTTGATTCAAATGTAAGCTCCTTGAGGTCAGGGTCTGTCTTGCTTGTCTGTATTTGTATCCCCAGTGGTTAGCACAGTGTCTGGCCCCTAGTTACCACTTAATAAATTTATATATCATATTATCTTTCCTCCCTTCCCCTCCCCTCCCCTCCCTTTTCTCTCTCCCTTTCTCCCCCTCTCCCCTATGGTAGCCGGTATTCAGCTGTAAGCTCCCATAGAGCAGGGACTGCCTTTTGGCTTTCTTTGTATCTCCAGTGCTTAGCACAGTGCCTGCAATACAGTAGGTGCCCAATAAATACTTATTGACCGACTTGACTATACCGCACGGCTTCTATTCATTTTTATTATTATTTTCCCACGAGTGAAATTAGTTTAGTATTGACCTAAGGCACTAGACTTGTTAGTGGCTCCCCATTGATTGAAAGCAAGTTGTCCCTGTGAATGCTCTCTAGCAATGAGTGGAGTGGCCTGATCTTTGGCCTTTAAGACAGGTGGGCTGATGGTCCTAGAGGCTCAGACACCAGCCCATCAACCTTTGCTCAGAAGTGGTCCTTGAGAAGGCCTGCCACTAAGCCAGGCAGAAGTAAAATTTGCTCCACAACAAGCTTGACGTATTCTCATAATCTCAGGCCACTGGGCAGATTCTCCAAGGGGGCTAGCTCATGGATATTCCCTCACCAGCTGGGAAAGAAGGAAGCCCAAGGGCCCGTGGGGTTATATCCTTAAGGTATATCTTCCGGGCAAAACAAGCTCTCAGTCTCCACATTGACAAAGTTGTCCGTTTGTAATAGCTGAGCCCTCTTGTGATCCATCAGTCAGCAACTACGGAGCCCCTCATGAATGCAAACCACTATAGGACCTGTGGTCCCTTGTCCTTAAGAAGCGCTGTCTAATGGGGAAGATGAAACTAATAATGCGAGGGAAAATAAATAAGACAAATGAATAGTAATATAGAAAGTATGAGAAGATGGAGATCCTCATTGGGATGAGTAGGGAAGGGTTGGGATCACATTAGGCCTTGAAAGATGAATAGGATTGAGATAAGGGAAGAATAATGGGACAGCAGGTGCAGACAAGGGGAGCATCACCAGCAAAGTCATGGAGATGGGAAGATGAAAAAACCTTTGGGGGTGTATGTGTTGGGAGGGGACTTCCTTCCTTGGAATGGGCTTGCATTAAGCCATGAGTTTAAGCAGCTCATCCATGTTGTACAATGAGGGAGAGGTTTGATCTCCCCTGTGCAGGTGCCAAGGAGCCTGGTTATAACAAGACATGGCAAGCAGCCTCTGTCAATATGTTTTATTAGGCTACATCTTCAAGGGAAAATCAATAGAGTGGAAAGGAAGGAGCTGGAGACGGGAGAGGGAGGAAGGTGGTGGTGTAGGGCATCGAAGGCTGATGCCCGGCTGGAAGGGAACGAGCTTTTGGACAGTGCGGGTGGCATCATGGGGGTACAATCTGCCTGATTTTCTTTGCATCTGTCCATGTCTTAGCTCACTGATACCCCCTACAGGTCTCCAGCTGTTTCCACCTTCTTTCTATTTCCTGGATTCTCCATTGCCAGCTGGCTCTGGGAAAGGATATGGTTTTATCCCTGGAAAGGACCTGAGAAGTCTGGTCCAACTGCCTCATATTAAATGGAGGCCAGAGAAGTCAAGCAACCTGCCCAAAGTGAGACAGATACAGATAGATTCTAAGTACTAAGTAGGTCAGTGAGGATGCAACTAGAGATTCAAACCCAAGTTCTTTGACTCCAAATCAGTGCTCAGTTCTAAGATTTCACTGGCATAGGAAACTCCCAGTGTGCGACCTCTCTCCACTCATGCAGATAGCACCTCACCAGTAGTATAGACCAGGGGTGGGGAGCCTGTGGCCTCTAGGTCACATGTGGCTTTCTAGGTCCTCAGGTGTGGCCTTTTGACTGAGTCCAAGTTTTACAGAACAAATCCTTTTATTAAGAGGATTTGTTTTGTGAAGTTTGGATTCAGTCACAGGGCCGTTTTTGGGGACCTAGACGGCCACATGTGACCTCGAGACCACAGGCTCCCCTTTATTCATATGCATCATGAAGTAACATAGAATAATAAAATTATAGTGAAAGGACAGTTGTGGGATTAAAGTAGTCTTATGCACAAATATTTTAGTAACTAGATCTCATTTCTATCCTCTGATTTTTTTTTCCTAACTCTTATTTTGTCAGGATCTTTCCCAAAGGAGGTACTGTGGTCAGATACATACATACAGTGGAAAGAGTGTTGAGCAGGACCTGAATTCAAATCCTGGTTTACTACCTGTGTGACCTCAGGCAAGTTACTGAACCTCTTTGGGCCTCAGTTTCCTCATCTGGACTAGGAAAGATCTTGGAAACCCTAAGTCAGCTGGGCCCCACATGAAGAACCCCTTCTACTGCTGCAGAGTGCTCTGGGTACCCCCTTTCCTCGCTACTTCAACTCCTCAGCCTCATGTTAATAATAATAACCTATTAGGATCAAATTAATAATGTATTATATCATATTAATACCAACATACTCTTAGAGGAGATTGATTATTAATTATGGTACATAATATAATAACTAGATTTTTATTGTGTTGTTAGGTTTTTAAGGTGCTTCATGTCTATTATCTCATTTGATCCTGACAATAACCTTGTGCCATAGGTGCTATTATTATCTCCATGTTACAGATGGAGAAACTGGGACTGAGAGAAGCTAAGAAACTTTTCAAGAGTCACACAGATATTAAGTGTCTGAGGCAAGATTTGAACTCAGATTTTTCTGGTTCCAAGTCTAGCCCTCTCTGCAGCATATCCCAGATCCCAAGGAAAGTAATGAACAAGGACCAACATGGCACTTTGCCAGAGACAGTGCCTACTGGGCAGGGCATCTAGATGGACACTCTGGGAGCCTATCAGAGCACAGCCAGGTTTGATAGGAATGCTTCTTCTACAGGCCCAGGCCACCCTTTCCTTCTCCTTTCTCCTCTTCCCTCCCTCCCTCCCTCCCCCCCCCTCTCTCTCCCTCTCTTTCCCCTTTCCTCCCTCCCTCTCTCCTTCCTCTCTCTTGCTCAAGTGAGCATAGGACTAAACAAAAATAATAGCTGGTTTCTATAATATAATAATATAGAGGTTTCTATAGTGTTTTAAGGTTTCCAAAGGGTTTCATATATTATATTGTGTTATTATAGCCTCTCTCCTTTTCTGTCTTCTTTTTTATTGCTCTTTCCCTTTCTCTTCTTTTCCCTTTTCTTCTCTATTTTCTCCCTCTCTCCTTTCCCTCCTTTCTCCCTCCTTCTCCCCTCCTTCTTCCTCTCTTTCCCTTCTCCCTCTCCCTCCTCCCCTTCCCCCTCCCACCCTCTCTTCTCCTCCTCTTCTCTCTACTCTCCCTCTTTTTTGTCCCCATTCTCTCCCTCTTTCCCTCCTCCTCCCACTCCCTTCTCTTCCCCCTCCCTCTCTGTTCCCTCACACTCTTCCTCCTTATTCTCTTTCCTCTCTCTCTCCTTCCCCCTCCTCTTTCCTTCCATTCTCCCTCCTCCTCTCCTTTTTTTTCTCTTTCCTCCCCACCTCCCTCCTACTTTCCCTTCTCCTCTCCTTTGCCCTCTCTTTTCTTCCGTCTTCCTCCCATTCTCCCTCTTCTTCCCCTTCCCCCCTCTCCACTCGCTCCTGCAAGACCCAGAGGCTACTTTCAGAATACTAAAAAGGAAGTTTGGAGATAACTTGGATTTACAGATGCTTAGTGTTTGTTCAGTTAGCATTATTTATAAATATTTTTTTTCCTTTGGAACTTGAAAATCATTTCTTTCTCATGCTTCATTTAACACACATTTACTCTGTCACATTTGTGTACCACTTTAAGGTTTACAAAGTGCTTTTCTTGTTACATCCCTGTGAGGTAGGGAAGATATTATTTTTTAAAGTAAATTTTTATTGATATCTTTATTTAAATGCCCCATACATTTCCCAAAGCAGCTTTCCCCTCACCACTCCAGAGAGCCATCCTTATAACAAAGGAAAGCAAAATGAGAACCTAACCAACATAGATAAAAAAGCCTACTATTATATGCAATGTTGTACACCCATAGCTCCCCACCTTTGAAAAGAAGAGGTGGAGATACCTCTAAAAATGGTTTTCTTGGGGGCTAAGATTGGTCATTTGACTTTGATAGCATTCAGTTCAATTGTGTGCAACTTGAGCGCAGCCCAATGTAGGTTATGTATGTCCACATGGGTTGTCTAAATGGGACTCCTGTGGACTCTTTAATTTTGCACACCCCTCTCCAAGGGAGCCTTTGCCTGAAGGGGACCATGAGAAAAGTCACAAGGGGAGTTATTCTGTTATGCTTTCAGAGAGAGAGAGAGAGAGAGAGAGAGAGAGAGAGAGAGAGAGAGAGAGAGAGAGAGATCCTGGACTAGAATTTTGTCTACCTGCCTCCTTAAATATTCCATGTGAATGTAGCAATCATTCTAGGCATGCTTTTTTTCTCCTGGATTCAAGCTTCTTTCATGGTCGCTATAACTTAAAGAAGAAGAGGTAAACCCCTTTTGCATAGTCATGACTCCTCCCCAAATGTTAGCTGCACAAAAAGATCATGACAAATAGTGACTTGTGATTAAACCCATTTATCCAACCAGATATCAGACAGAAATCAAAGAAGTTCTACAGATTGAAAAATACCAAGAAATGCACAGAGCAAATGAACTCTCCCACTGGAAATGAGATATCTCACCCAAGGGGAAAATTCCCCAAAGTCTGCAGGGAGACAAGCTAGAAATCAGGGGCATTGTAGGGTGCCATCTCAGCTATGTGTCTGCTTTTTCCCAAAGTCTTTTTTTCTCTTCCCAGTTAGTCCTAAAGAGCATCTTCTCTCAGTGCAGGAATGAAGAATTTCTTCTTTCCAAAGCTCTTGCACCAACTCTGTCCCTTTTTCCAAGTACATGCTATTACATCACTATTCTCTCCACCAATGAAGAGAATCTTATGCAAGTGCTCTAGGTTCAAATACCTGGGTCACAATCATTTTGTTTGTTCTTTATATTTTCTATTTCTATTTCAATTTATATTTTCATTTTCCTTGCTATCAAGCCTAAACAACAATGAAAATAGAAAAAAAAAGAACAAACAAAACTTTTTATATGTTGTTTTCTTGATTTTGCTTATTTTACTTTGTATCAGTTCATAAACGTCTTCCCAGACTTCTCTATATTCATCACATTCTTTTTTTATAGTACAGTATTATTTATTATATCAATATATCATAATTTGTTTAGCCATTCCTCAATTAATAGGCATCACTTTGTTTCCTTTAAAAATTTTTTTTGCTACTACAAGAAGTGCTATTATAAATATGTTATATTATATATATATACATATATATATATATATATATAATATGAGTCTTTTAAAGGTGTAGATAACATACTATTATTGATGTTTTACAGTTGAGAAATCTGAGACTAACTTGCCCAGTTCCACACAGCTAGTATATGCCAGGGGTGGTATTGATAATTTAGTCCTTCTGACTCAGCAGGCAGTCAATAAGCATCTAATAAATGCCTACTACATTCCAGTCATGTGCTAAGCACTGGGGATACAAAGAAAGGCAATAGATAGTCCCTGATCTCAAGGAGCTCACAGTCTAATGGGGGAGACACAGGCAAACAACTATGTATCTATACACAATAAATTAGGGTCATTAACCAAGGAAAAGCGACGGTATTAAGGGGGATGGGGAAAGGCTTCTTGTAAAAGGTAGAATTTTAGCTGGAATTTGATGGGACCCAGGGGAGCTAGGATGTAGAAATGAAGAAGGAGAGAATTCCAGGAATGGGGGACATTCAATGAAAATGCCTGGAATTGGGACATGGAGTGTCTTGTGTAACTAACGGCAAGGAAGCCAGTGTCACTGGATTGAAGAGAAGACTAGGGTCTAAGAAGGTTGGAAAGGTAGGAGGGGACAAGGTTCTAAAGGGCTTAGAATGCTAAGCTGAGGAGTTTACATTTGATACTGGAGGTTATAAGGAGTTGCTGGACTTTAATGGGGTGGAGGTGAAGGTGGGGAAGAGGTGATATTGTCAGAGCTGAGCTTTAGGAAGATTAAGCTGACAATTGAGTGGAGGATGGACAGGACTGGGGAAAGATCTGAGGCAGGGAAGTCTACTGCAATTGTTTGGGTGAGAGGTAGTGAGGGTCAGGATGGGGCTGCCAAGGGAGAGATGTTAAAGCCCTAAGACAAATACTCCTTTCACCAACTTGCTCCATTAGTTTCCTGTTCATAGCATCCCAAAGGTGGAAGGGACCTCAGAGGCCTTTAGTTCAACTCATATTGTGATTAGAATCCCCCTACAACATCCCCATCATCTAGCCTTTGCCTAAAGATTTCAAATATGAGGGAAAAACCCACTCCCTCTGAGATAGCCCATTGCCCTTTTGAATAAAATTTTCTGACTTTAAATCTGAAACTGACTCTTTGTGACTTTCTCCATTGATTCTAGTTCTGTCTTTTGGGGTCCAGCAGAAAAAGTTCATTCCCTCTGACACAAATATTTGAAGACAGCTTCTTTAGGTTTACCATCACCCAGTTCCTTCACCCAGTCTTCATAGACATGATGTTGTGGTCCTTGACCATCCTGGTAGTCCAGAGGCATGGGGCCATCTTCAGTCATCCTGATTTCTATCTGGTTACTGGACCCAGATGGTTCCAGAGGAGAAAGTGAGGCTAGTGACTTTGTACAGCCCTCCCTCACTTAAATCCAATTCACTTGCAAGTCATGGCATCATCTTCCTGTTGTTATAGTCCTCTTGGAGAACAAAGGAGAAACAACAACAGTCTAGAGGCACTCTTGTTTATTGACACCCTTCCTAGAATGCTGCCCCCAGACTTGAGTACAGTAATTCAGGTATGGTCTGACCAAGGCCTTGTATTAGAGGACTATCTCTTCACTAATCATAGATTGTGCTTCTTCCTAATTCAACCTGAGATCATTTTAGCTTTCTTGCTTTCCATGTCACCCTGTTGACTCATATTGATTTGAAAGTCCAGTAAAAATCCCAGTAGTTTTTCTTTCTTTCTTTCTTTTTTTGCTTTTTTGGAGGGGCAACTGGGGTTAAGTGATTTGCCCAAGGTCACACAGCCAGTTATTTGTGTTAAGCGTCTGAGGCCGGATTTGAAGTCAGGTCCTCCTGATTCCAGGGCTGGTGCTCTATTCACTATATTACCTAGCCGCCCCTCCCCCCAGTGGTTTTTCAATCAAAATGCCTCCCTGTCAAGTACTGATGAACCCAAGTATAAGACTATATTTATACCTATTACATTTCATTGTATTAAACTTGGTCAAGTCTACTGTCAAGATCTTTCTATATCCTGATTTTCTCATCTTGTATATTAGCTATACAGCCCCCAAATTTGTCTTATTGGACTATCCACCCCTATAAGAATATACCCTCCTATGCCTTTATCTAAGACAGGTGGTGCAATGGATAGAGTGTGGGAAGGTCTGAATTCAAATCTGTCCTCAGATACTTACTAACTGTGTGATCCTGGGCAAGTCACTTAACTCCCATTTGTCTCTGTTTCCTCATGTATAAAATGGGCTTAATAATAGCACCTACCTCCCAAAGTTATTAGAAGGATCAAATGAGATAGTAATTGTAAGCACTTAGCACAGTTCTTGGCACATAGTAAATGCTACATAAAGGTTAACTATTATTTTTATTATCATTACGTTAGCGATTAAGATATTATTAGTACAATCATTTAGTCAGTTCTGATTCCACTTAGCTATACTATCTGCTAGCCCACGTTTCACCATCTTGTCTACAAGAGCAGCTTGGGATCATTCTACAAATTATTTTGCTAAAATCTAGAATAACTTTACCTTCAGCATCTCCTTGGTCTACAAGTCTCATAACCCCATTCAAAAATGAAGTAAGGTTAATCAGATAAGTCTAATCATCCTTAATGAGGCCGTACTATTTCTTTAGGAGCTTTACTTCTTTTGGAGATGTTCATCAATCCTCTTTTGACAAATATATTCTATAACTTTTGCTAGGCTTTGAAGTCAACTAGGGAGTTGGCCTTCTCTCTCTTCAAAGATCAGAAAAAGTCCCACTGTCTCCATGAAGTGTTTTTCTTCCATGAATGTTTTTTCCCTGTTACCTCCTCTTAACTTTCCATTGTACTTTGCCTAAGTTGCAACACCTCTGGAGTATAATGTTTAGCTCTGGGAATCACTTTTAGGAATGTTGTTTATTGATAATTTGGACAGCTCCCCTTACAAGCACTCAGGATCAAAAGGCAATCCAGAGAAAAGGACCAGGATGGTGAAGGACTTCAATTTCACCACATATGAAGATTGGTTGAAAGAACATAGAAATGTTTAGCCTGGAGAAGAGAAACTTAGGAGGGAAACCACAATAATTTTGTCTACAAGAATTTTAAGGGCTTTGGAAGAGGAATTACAAGTTATGAATGGAAGCAGCAGAGTTAAATTTAGGCTTAAAGTTAGGGAAAAAGTCTGGGCAATCAAAGTCATCAGAGTATAAAGTGGGCTGCCATAGGAAGTTGTGGATTCCTCTTCACTGGAGATTTTCAAACAGGGACCAGAAAAACACTTGTCAAATATGGTGTAGTGGTGATTCTTTGTGGGGGTATGGATTGTACTAACTATCAAGGTCCCTTCTGGCTCTAAAGTTCAGTGATTCTGTGATTCTCTTTTCCTTTGCTTCCCCTCCTCTCCCCATTTAATTCTTTCCTCCTGGTTTGCATAATCCTCAAAAATCAGCAGATGCATGGATGCTGTCTCTTTAAGAAATTGGGTCCTAAAAATAATCCTGACATGATTTGTGTTAGCATTTCATTAAGGGGAGGTGTAAAGATAGTTAATGAGTAATTATCAGATTCTCCAAAGGAGACTGGCAGTGTAACTGAGAACCAAGCTCTGTGTACTCTAGTCCCACTCTCACCTACACCCTGACTCACTGACATACACCCACACGCAATTATAACTGCTCTCCATCAGGAAAACAGTACACATGGACCCCACACACTCATTTGCCTGCATACACACACACACACACACACACACACACACACACACACACACACACACACACATACACATAACCATCAGAGTCACGGAGGCTGTGGGAGAGATTTATTCCAGTAATAAGCTCCGTACAGCCCAGCCAAGCAGTAAAAAAATAAGGAGAGGAAACTTTATTAATTATATATCTTACACTTAATGAAACATAATATTTAATTTAAATAATTGCAGGCGTCTGCTTTGATCCTCTGATATATTTTCCCGTGGCAAATGGCCTCTTCTTTCCCCCACTACCCCGGTGAGTTGATCCACCATCTGCCTAGGCTATCCCTTTCTCAGGATCTCATACCAAAAGATGATGAAAGGCTTTATGGGAGATTCCCATAAAGCAGGGCCTGCAGTCAGTTGACTGGGCTTTTAATGGGAAAATACAGAGGAAGTCTATGTGTTTTGTCTTTTTTTTTTTTTAAAGAAGTCTGTTGGTTAAAGTGTTTCTTATGAAGTCCAGCCCCTGAGTCAGAGCCCTTGGAACATACAGACTTGTCCAGGCAGGCTCTTAGTGCAGACATATTCTCTCCTCCCCTCATTTATTAATACATTTCAAGCCCTGCCCATTAAACCCAAGGCTCTTCCAGACCTGGGGCCTCCCTTGGGATCTGTTAGTATCCTTTAGTTCTGCCTTATAGCAGTCTCTGTTACTCTTCTTCTTGGGTTTTTACCTTCCAGAACATAGGCAGACCGGAAATGTCTAAGTAAGGAGTGTGCTGGTAAATGTTTTACAACCAGCTCTTTGGAAATATTTTTAATGTTTCAACTGCATTCTTAACATTTTCTCCATCACTTTCTTAAGCCTGGAGACAATCAACAAAACAATAAATCCAACCTTGATTTATGGAATTTGCTGATAATTGAGGGGTAAACACTCACACTGAGAATTTAACATTCAGTTCCACCAAAGCCACGTGAACTAGCTCCAACACAGCACTGGAGATGATCTTGGTACCAGAAGGAGATAGTCACAGGCATTTTATGGAGACCCACTCTTTCTGCACAGGACACTCCATCTCCCACCTCCACAGCTTTGCACTAGCAGCACCCCCTACCCCCCTTGCCTGCCATGCACTCCTTCCTTAGCTCTTCTTAGAATCTCAATTCATAAGAATTTCCTTCAAAGTTCCATTCGAGTATCACCATATCCATAAAGCCCTTCCTGATTCCCTGAGTAGCTCATGCCCTCCCCCTCAAAATATTTACCTTGTATTGGCTTTGTATATATTTAGAGACGTAGATGTGATCTCTAGTAGTAGCATGTAAGCTCCCTGTGGATGAAGACTTTCATTTTGGTCATTGTACCTTCAGTACTTTGTATAGTTACTGGCATACAGTAGGCACTTAATAAATGCTTGTTGCTTGAGTGACTATTAATTTAGCTCTAAGCTTGGCTCACACTTTCCCTTTAGAAAGGGGGAAGCCAGCCCCCCAGAGAGAGTCACAGACTGCTGCTTGACATTTCTCTTCTTGCATCTATGATAAGAATACTAATGCTAGTTTGCATTTATATAACGCCTTGCATATATTTTCCTATTCAGGCCTTACAACAATGCTCCAATGTTGGTGTATTTATATCCCCATTTTACAGATGAGAGAACTGAGTCAGAGAGGTTCAGTGCCCAGAATGATGCAGCTAGTATGTGTTGGAGGGAGCTTCATAGAATTCAGATAAACTTGAAAGCATTTCCAGGGAGCTGGTTGTAAAATACTTACCAGCACACCCCAGGGTACAACCCAAGTCTTCCTTTGTGTGGGTCCAAAACTCTACCTGTCTCACCAAAACCAGAGACCTGGAAAAACATCCTAGATGGAATGACAGCTTTAAAGATCTTCTGAAAGCAGATGTCTATTAAGATCCTAAGTTCTAACTGGAGGAAGCCCCCCTTAGGTTCTGTCCATTAATGGAGACTTGGCCGCCTGCTGCCCACCCCACAGTAGCAGGGGGAATGCCCATTCCTCCCATACCAGCTTTACTTCCAGCCCAGCCTCCCTTCTTTGTTTCCATGAATTAAAAATAAGAGATTTGTCTTTAAAACTGGTCAAGTTTGTGTCTTATATTCTGGAGAACATAAGATTGTCCCTTTCTCCCCTTTCTCAAGAGAGTCTGTAGGAGGGTTGGACTGGGAGAAGGGCAAAGGAATATCGCAGATATAGTTCTAGACCTGGCTTTGAATCCTAACTCTCCTATGAACTAGACCTTAGGCAAATCACTCATCAGGGGTGGGGAACATGTGGCCTCAAGGCCATATGTGGTCCTCTAAGTCCTCAAGTGCGGCCAACATTTGTATGTGCACTCAGACTTGCAAAGTAACATGTGTTGTGTCTCAATAACCCTGTGGGATGGGTTCTATTATTGTTCCCATTCTGCATATCAAAAAACCGCAGGTTCCCCACCCTGTACTAGATGGTACTTGAGGTATGTTCTAGGTCTAGATCCTGTGATTGCTGATGAATGCCACTGGAGAGCCCTGAGAGGGGCAAGACATGGGGGAATGATACAGGTCAGACCCATTTCCTCCTGCCAAGGTGCCCGTGTGTGAGAGCGCGCCCACGTGGCCTACAGACAGTAAAGGGGACACGAGAAAAATGAATGCCCCATTCTCTAGTCTAGATGGCGAGCTACCATAGCTCCTCTGGGTCAGAACATTAGCGACCAAGTACTCCAACCCCCACATTCTACAGATAAGGAAACTGAGGCTCAGGCAAGGGAAGGGACACAAAATGGGGGACAGATGCCTGAGCCAGGATTTGTACCTTGGTCCAATGGCTTTTCTTTCTACTCCATGGTGACTCAGTATGACCCCTACTGCTCCTATCCTCCCTGGTCAATGACTTTAGAAAGGGGTGTGTGTGCATGTGTGTGTGTGTGTGCTTTTGTGTGCGTGTGTGCACTTGTGTGAGTGTGTATGTGTGTGCATGTGTGTGCGTGCATGTGTGCATGTGTGCATATGCGAGTGTGCTCACGTGCACCTGTGCATATTAGACAGTGAATCAGAAGACCAGGCTTTGAGTCCTGATACTGCCATCCTAGCTGTCTTGACAAAATCTCTGAGACTCAGTTTCCTCTTCTGAAAAGAGAAAGAGCGTTGCTACTTGCAGGTGGGGTAGCAGGAGAGGACAGCACTCTCAGTCTGAGTTTTCTC
Organism: Gymnobelideus leadbeateri; assembly: GCA_011680675.1. NCBI lineage: Eukaryota > Metazoa > Chordata > Mammalia > Diprotodontia > Petauridae > Gymnobelideus > Gymnobelideus leadbeateri. The sequence goes on from WOXC01004495.1 coordinate 161,915, forward strand.
ACGGACAGAATGGGGTGATAATAGCACCCACCTGACAGCGTGGGTGTGAGGAGAATCACAGGAGGTAAGAATAGACAAGGTGACCCAAAAGTCTCAGTGCAGCGGTAAGCTTTAAGGACTTTGGAGACCCCCGGATGTAAAGCTCTTTGTAAATATGCTGTTATGAGTAGCTAATATTGCCCTTATAGGATTGTCCTGGGGTTCAAATGAGTTCACATGTGCAAATGGAGATGACCAAAGAGTAAGCTTCAGTCTCAGGAATACCAGGGTTCAAGCCTTGCCTTTGAAAACATCCTTAGGCATCCATCGGGCAGCCGGTGGTGCAGATCATAGAGCTCTGGGCCTGGATTCAGGAAAACCCAAGTTCAAATTCAGTCTCAGACACTAGCTGTGTCACCTTGGGGGAGTTTGCCTTGGTTTCCTCATCTGTAAAATGGGGATCATAACAGCACTGACCTCACAGGATTATTGTGAGGATCAAGTGAGAGAATGATTGTAAAACACTTAGCACATAGAGTCTGGCACCTAGTAGGTGCTCTATAAATGTCATCTATTATTATTATATAAATGTCAGCTGTTAGTTATTATTATTCTGGTTGTATGACCCTGGGGAAGTCACTAACCTTTCAATATTTGAGACCACAAGTTATGGATCAGTTACCTATTTGCATTGGTGAAATCCCAGGCCTGGGTCAAAAAAGGGACTTCCCAACTATGGAGTGCTGTATGTATATGAGTTATTATTTTTAAGGAGACTTTCCTAAGCAGATCCGTACCCCCAAAAGACTCCTAGTTCTCCAAGGATGGAACAGTGTTCTGACAGGTGAGCCCTGGCCCTGACCCTAGGCACTTTTTACTGTAGTACCTGCCAGCTTTCTTCTCTCTCCCCATTTGAGATTGGGGGCATGGGATGGGAGTCTGCCCACCCACCCCAGTCTCCTTCCTGGCTTCCCCAGCTCCAAGTGTGCTTTCCTCAGGGACCCCAGAATTCTCACTAGCAGCCCTTCCCCCCTTTTTGATTGTAGGCCTTCTTCTGCCCTTCAAAAGGAAGGGTCCTTGTCTCCCTCAGCTTTCTCTGGCCCTTTCCTGTCTCAGGGCCTGAAGCCCCATAAAAAGCCACTTTGCTTCAATCAATAGACTGTCTCTTTAACAAGGCTGCCATCCTCCTGGCTGGGGGCTGAGATAATATTATGCACATACACAGTTGAACCTCTTGGCCTCCCTGGCAATGTTATTGGGGATCCTTGATGGAAATATTTGCTCTCCAGAATGATCCATGGAGCTTCCGCAGCAGAATTTTTGCTTTTTATGAGAATATATATGACTCCCTAAAGAGGGAGAAGAAGAAAGAGGTTGGAGGGGGATGCACGAGGAGGTGAGGAGAGGAGAGGGCTGAGCAGAACTCTGAAAGTTCAGACATCGTCAAACACTTCAATTCCATTGTTTCTGGCAGCTAGGCTATTTCCTCCTACCAGAATTACAGTGCACTAATCAATGTTTCCCCATGAACCTTTCATTCCATGTTTGTTCTCTCTCTCTCTCTCTCCCTCCTTTCTTTCTCCCCCCACATATATATGTATATATGTATGGGTATATGTGTGTATATATGTATGTATAAATAAGGTAGACTCTGTGTATGTGTGTGTGTATACCTACCCAGAAACAGAGCTACATTGAAATAGCTCCATACTTAAGCAAATAAACTTGGTGAGAAGCAAAAACACCCCCTCATAAGCAGCCCATAAGATTGGGTGTGTGTGCATGTGTGTGTGCGTGTGTGCGTGTGTGCGTGTGTGTGTGTGTGTGTGTGTGTGTGTGTGTGTGTGCCTCGAATGCGGCACTGTAATGGAAAGGCTTGTTTTTCAGGAAAGTCCATACCTTGTTACTTTGTGATTGGGCAGTGGGTCAAGGAAGTTGTTACAATCTCTGAGCCAGGAGAAGGCTATATAAACTCTGATGAGAGGCTTTGCTTTGGGGCTCACTTTGAGAAGTGTTGTGTGATTTGACCAGATGAGACTCTGGGAAGCCGTTGAGAGCCCCCTGGCTTTGAAAACCCAGATGTTGATGCTTCCCTCTCTGGTAACTGTGATTTGGTATTGATATGATGTTAGGACAGTTTGAAAGCCTGTCTGTTTGATCTGTAAGTTCTGTAACTCTGAAGTTCGGGGTGCTGACCTTCTCCCCCTGAACTAGGTAATGTGTGTTTGTTTGATTAAAGTAAGCTTGTTAACCCATTTTGAGTTGCTTTCCTTTTGAAAAGCAGATCTAAGAACCTGTGTTGGCAGTCACCCTGGGGATATTGGGGTGCTTGCTGCTACAGGCACCCCCTAACCAAGACACACACATCCCTGCAGATCCCCTAGCCCTCATTTTCCTGTGTAAATGGCTGGTGCTTCCATCCATATTCACACACAGCCGGACCCTAAGAAAAGTGTTCCTCCCTCAGACTTTCAGAACCACATTCAAGCTTCTTTCCCAGAGCTATCTGCCAAATGTATTCCACTGGGTCGGGCAGAAACTGGCAGGCCCACTTCAGACTCATGGCTTCTCCATATTTCTAGCCCTGTGCTAATGGGAAAATAGTAAGAGCCAGCATTTGTACAGCACACTCAGACTTGCCAAGTGACATGTGTATTATCTCTATAACCCTGTGGGGATGGCCTCTATTATTATTCCCATGTTACATTGAAAAAACTGCTGCTTGGGAGTGAAAAGGATCTAGGCTCAAATCCTGGCTCACTTTCCCTAAGGGATCTGGGGCAAGGCACTTAACCTAACTGGGCCTCAGTTTCCTCATTTGTAACACGAGGGGGTTGGACTAGTTGACCATCTCTTGACCTGTGTCTTCTAAGGCAACTCTGGAACCAGAACCAGAAGCCACTTAGTTGCTGCAGCAGAAAGAAGGCAATATCTGGGGTCAGAGGATCTGGGCTCAAGTTTTGCTTCTGTCTCTTGCTACCTGGATGACCTTGAACAAGTCACAACCTTTCTGGGCCTCAGTTTCTTTAGAATGAGTGGACTAGATGACCTCAAAAGTCCCTTTTAGTTCTGAAACCCCAGAATATGGATAATGCCAGAATTCAGAGCTCTCCCTCAGTGGGGAAGCATCAGGCTGTCGGAAGGGAGGGAAGGAGGGAAGCTGGGGGCCAGATAAAGTCAGTGGGTGGAAACCCTAGTAAATGGAAGTGTTTTCTCTCTTATGCATGTGAACCCAGGGGTGTGTGCAAGGGCACACACACACACACACACACACACACACACACACACACACTCACATCTAACATCCAAATCTCTATTCTCCATCTGTGCCCTGGTGGGGTAACATTGTGTGTTTCTCTGCTGCCAAATTGCAGACACATTTATTTTTTTGGATTCTGTGTTTATTAAAAGCTTGGCCTGGCCAGTGAGGAGAGAAGAAAAGGGAATTGTTCAGCAGCCAGGATTCCGCGGCCCCCCTATATCCCCACTGCACAGAATGCCCTCCTGTGGGCCCTGTTTATACGGCAGGAGTTGGCCTACAGTGGCCTGGTTGTGCTGGGAACTTTGATTCTCCCCAAGGCAAACAGACAAAACCCACCTCTTCTCTTGACCCTTTCTGACATTCCCTTCAGGCTTTGGAGTCAAAGATTCTTCTAGCTTAGGGCTTTTAGGATATTTATTTAATAATTTTCATTAAAAAGGATCTTAGGATGACAGATTTAGCCCTGGAAGGGCCCTTAGACTCATTGAATCCATCCCATTCATCTTCAGAGATGAGGACAGTGAGCCCCACAGTGGCAGAGACTTGTCTAAGCTGTAGGAAGTATTACAAAGGAAGGATTTGAACTCAGGATCTCTGACTCCAGACCCAGCACGCTTTCCACTGAACCATGCTGCTCCCATTTGGGGTTGGTAAGTGAAGGCAGCATGTAGGACCTTTCAATTTTTAAAGTGAAATACTTGGCAAAGACCTTTGATAGCAGCTTACTGAAAGCTCCTGACTTGGGCTGCCAGACTCCAAAGGGAGATTTGGTGGGAGGCCCAAGGTGTTATGGAGCAGCTAGGTGGTGCAGTGGATGGAGAGCCAGGCCTAGAGTCAGGAGTTCCTGTGTTCAAATCTGACCTCAGACACTGCCTAGTTGTGTGATCCTGGGCAAGTCACTTTACCCTGTTTGCCTCCGTTTCCTCATCTGTAAAATAAACTGGAGAAGGAAATGGCAGATCACTCCAAGAAAACTCCAGATGGGGTCACAAAGAACCATCCATGACTGAAATGATTGAACCACCAAGCAATGTAGCAAACCATGTTGGATTTGGAGTCAGAACACTCAGATCTGAATGTCCTACCTATGACTTTCTGTGTGACTTGAGCAAGTCTCTTAGCCTCATTGTCCTCATCTGTAAAATCAGGGGATTGGATGCAAGGACCAGTGAGGTCCCTTCCAGCTTTTAAAGCTATAATCATCCCCCGAGCTCATGAAATAAGTTAGTCTGGGAGCCGAGTTGGTGGATTTGGGATCTGATCTCACTCAAAGCCCTTTGGTATAAAGAACATGCTTTGTGTTTGCTTCCCGGGCCAGTGGAAAGAACTTTTGTGTATTTCCTGCTCCAATTTTTCCAAACACCAACTCTGAGGATTCTGTACACATCCTTGCCTTCCATTTCTGGAGCTGGTGGGTGGGTGGATTTCTGCTGCTTCCAAGGTCAGAGAATTCTGCACTTAAGGGGGGTTGGGGATTTGCCCATGAGGATACGATCAGTGAGCATCAGAGCCAAGATTGGAACCCAGGTCCAGCTAAGTCCTGGTTTCCTGCTCTTTCCATCTATTAGTCTGATTCTCAAAGAGAATCTCTGATCCTTTGGAAAGAAAGGTTGAGAGCTAAGCTGTTGTTCTCTCTCTCTCTCTCTCTCTCTCTCTCTCTCTCTCTCTCTCTCTCTCTCTCTCTGTCTCTGTCTCTGACTCTCTTTCTCCTTAAAGACAGAGAGACCTTCAATCCCTCCCTCTGATATCTATGTTGACCTTGACTTCACAGCCTCTCAGTGCCCTAGGAAACAAGGGTCTTACCCTTTTTTTATGTGTCCTGGACCCCTTTGGCAGGCAGGTAAAGTTCATGTACCACTTCTCTGAATAAAGTTTTTAAATACACAAAATAAAATACATTGCAAAGGAAACCAATTATATGGAAATAAAGATGCATTCCCCCTTCATTTGAGAAAATCTGTCCACAAACCCCTTGGGGGCTATAGCCCCCAGATGAAGAAATCCTACTCTGAGTCTGTAAGTTGGATAAGCTGGTAACACCCTTCATTTGTAAAAAAGGGAGTGCTTCATCAGGGAGTTTCCTATGGGGAAAGGGAAAGAAAAGGAAGGACACAAGAATTTATGAAACCCCTGCTCTGTACCAGGAACTATGCTAAGTGCTTTAAAATATTCTCATTCAGTCCTCACAACAATTTTACTAAGGGAACTGAGGCAGAAAGAAGCTAAGTGACTTTTCCAGGGTCACATAGCTAGTTAAGTGTCTGTTTTTGAATTTAAACTCAAACCTTCCTGATCCCACCTTCCGTATCTTAAATTGCACTAAGACGTTTGGGACACATTGTATTAATGAAATCAAAGGTCCAGTCCCATTCCTTCTTTCTCAGATAGGGTTTTTTGTGAGTAAAGAGGTAAGAGACCATAGAACTTGTTTTTCTTTTTAGCTCTTTATCCTCCCAAAGTTGTTCTCTTGGGTCCCCCAGAGCTTTTCTTGGGCAGTGGGAAGAGAAGAGGCTGATTTCCGCATAGGCTCTTGAGTCTGGGAGAAGGAGGGCTGTCCCACCAGGGGACTGACAGAGAATGCCCAGTTTCCAAGGGCAGGCTTCCAGCTGTTTGTTTACACACTGGCTATGCCCCAGCCCTCTCCACCCACTGCAACCATCAAATCCCAGCCTTTGGGTCCTAATCTGAAATAATGCCCATGGGCTAAGGAGGGACTCCAATTAATAAGCTCCCAGGGTAGCTGGGGCCTCTCTGGGTTCCCAGCCATTGCTTGGAATGCCTAAACCAAACATCACTTTCAGGACTGTTCTTTTACCTCCAGGCCCACAAGCTGGGCTCTCCAGTGGGGCGATGCCTCTTGTAATATTAGTCACAGATTTTATAGATGGAAAGGACCATCAAGGTCATCTAGTCCAATCCCTCATTTTTCAACTGGGAGTCACCATGGCGAGTGGGGCAAGGGCTGAATTTAGTCAGGAAGGCCTGGGTTCAAGCTCTTTGTGACTCTGGAAAAGTCACATAATGTTTCTAAGCCTCAGTTTACCCAGGAAGCAGCATCTGCCTCATAGAATTTCTAGGAGGATCAAGTGAGAAATTTGCTTTGTCAATCTGATAACTTGCTTTCTACCCTTGAAGTGCTAAGCGAATGCTAGCTATTAGTATTACAATGTGAGGAAAATGAAGCCCAAAGTTAAAAAAAACTAGCTCCAAATCCAGATAGGCAAGGGAAAAGGTCGGATTTGAACTCAGTTCCTCTGGCGCCAACTCAACACTTCCCACTACACTACAATGCAAGACACAGTCCCCTTTTTGGGGAGAGGGAAGATGGAGAAGGGGAGCTAGGCTGTGGGTGAGATGACTTTGGGGGCATGGTAGGAGAAGGAAGGGGACTGATGGTCATGAAAGACGCATCCTCAGGATGATCACATTATGCCAGACTTTTATTATTTCTACCCTGTTTGGTGCGAGGTACCTGAATCACTCCAACTGAAGCAGGGATTTTGTTTTTGTTTTTTTGGAGGGCACTTTTGGGGTTAAGTGACTTGCCCAAGGTCACACAGCTAGTTTTTGTGTTAAGTGTCTGAGGCTGGATTTCAACTCAGGTCTTCCTGACTCCAGGGCTGGTGCTCTATTCACTGCTCCACCTAGCTGCCCCCAAAATAGGGATTTTTAACTTGGGTTTTACAGACCTCTCTCCTCTTCTCTCCATACAAAGGGATCCATGGATAGATTTCAGGGAGTTTAAGAGTTTGGAAAAAAATGACCTCATTATTTTATTTTATTTTATTTTTTTACCAAATTCTCATTTAAACTTAGAATTTCCTTCAATTATGAATATAATCAACAAAATATTCTGAGAAGGGGTCTATCAGCATCACCAGACTGCCAACGGGTTCCACAACATTAAAAAAGAAATAACAGGTGAAGAATCCCTTTATTCCAAGGTTGGTCCTAGATGGAAGAGAGCTACTTGCTTTACAGGGAGTGAGCAAGCCCCTCTCAGTCCCATCTGATTGGTTTCCCACCTCTGATGTCATAGGAAAGTGAGTCCCAATCAATTAGGAAGGTGAATGTTTCTGGTAAGGACAATTTTAGATACATGCATATTCTAGAGGAGTGGTAGCACAAGTCTACCCAGTGGGAGGAGGGGACTGTCTACAGTGGAGACAGCCTTTTTCGAGAAGAGGGAAAACCAGAGATTTTTCTGAACTATTACACTTTTCTTGAATTTTATATTAATTATCATCCCATTCAATCCATAATTAATATAATTTTTGAATTTTCTAAAGAAAGCCTTTCTCTCACAGTTTACAAACACTTGTAACTTCCATGCACCAATGCATCTTTGTCCCAGTGAAATTTCAATGCTTCTACCCTTGATACAGGCCATGGGTCCTTCTTATTCATATGTATATCATATTTCATAAATTACTTTGGGAATTATAATTTTGTAACATTTTGTTTTGATAGTTTCGTAGTTGATCTTTCCATTTACATTGTAATCATTGTGTCTTTTTTTCTCTTTGATTCTACTTACCCTGCTTTGCATCAATTCATATGTCTTCCTTTATCTTCTTTCCTTTCCTCATTCCATTCACTTTTTCTTTAAGTTCAATAGTATTCCATTACATTCATGTTCCACAACTCTGTTAGCCAGTCTCCAATCAATGGACAACTGCTCTGTTTATAGCTCTTGGGCACTACAAAAAATGCTACTATAAACATTTTGGTGTAACTGGTGCCTTTATTTATTTTTTGATCATTGGCCTCTTTGGGATAGATATATTTCTAGCAGTGGAAACTCTTGGTCAAAAAATATGTACATTGTAATAGCTTTCTTCACATATTTACAAATGCTTTCCATAATTGTTGGATCCATTAACAGCTCCAACAGTTGTTCATTAGTGTGCCTATCTTTCTACAACCCCTCCAACATTGACCATTCCCATCTTTTGTCATCTTCACCAATTTGCTGAATGTGAAGTGAAGCCTCAGAATTTTGTGATTTGCATTTCTATTCAATTCCACACACTACTATGAATAATTTGAAGCTCACCGATCTTTTTTTCTTGGAGAAAATATTCATGAGGCTCCAAAAATCAATTTTGCTGCCTCACTTATTGTGGAGATAGGGGAGAACTATGCCTATCCCTTCTTTGGTATCTCTAGTGGCTCCTACAACAGAAATGGCAGATGGTAGGGACTTAGGTTACTTTCCTTTTGAGGATTAAAGCAGTTCATTAATTTTATTTTGGAGATTTTCCTAGAGAATTCCAGGTGTGAACAATGAGCAAAAGAAAAAAAAAAAGGACTGTTTGGGGTCAGGCTCCAGGACTGAATCTGGTTCACGTGAGCCCAAATCTTTGGTGTTGTGTCTACCACAGAATCTTGTACTGTTTATTGTATAAGGAACAGGCTATCGGGAAAACAGCTTAGAAGATTCTAATATTTTTGGCAACACCCAATGAATCATGGTCTGAGGGCATTGTCATTATCCCTTTGGTGTATGCTGAGCTTTTCTCCATCAGATTGAATCAGTGAACTGACCTTGGCTATTTCCACGTCAAACAGATTCTTTATTGCCTGCCTGACCTGTTCCTTATTTGCTTTGACATTCACAATTAATAACAGATGCCTACTGTCCTCAGTCTTCTTCATAGCTGACTTAATGGTCAGGGAAAACTTGATGATGGAATCACTGCCAAATTTGTTCCTTCCTGGGGTACTTTTCTGAGGACTTCTGGGCTATTTGTGAATCTGAAGTGTCTTGGGTCACTTGTTGTTTGCCCTTTAATGTAGAAGAGAACCAATGACATCGTGGGGTGATGTCTTGATTGGTGTGTGAATTGGATTTAAATGAGGGAAATTGGCACAAAGCCATTAGCCTCACTCTCTCTTCCTGAGTCACTGAAGTTCAGTGTCAGGACAAAAGATGACCAGTAACCAGTGATGGTGCAGGATACAGTGGATGACCATGGCATCTTGAATGCTTAACTGAGCTCTCCACAGCACCAGCTTCAGCCACTCTCATGTTGGAACAAATTGTTCTCATCCGCTCAATATGCCAGGGGAAGTCTTCACATGCTTTGGCAAATCATTCCCCTCATTCAACAATGGGTGTGAGGCCTGTGGGTTACCCTCAACCTGGGTTAGCCATCTTCTCAGAGAGTTTACCTGACTGTGGCCACTGTAGAAGCTCCTTGGAACCATAATTGGTGAGAGTTGGGTAACAGGTGGACACCAAAGATGGGTGAGCAGCCCTGAAAAGGGCTTGGTAAGCCCTCATTCAAGAGGTGCTAGTCCTCCCTGAACACCCATATACCCCCACCAGAGGGTGGAAAACAGTTAAATCTCCTATCATGGCTGTGGGGCCCATGGACTTCATACACAATATCTCCTCTCCTATACCATAGCAACTTTGTGCAGGTTGACCCCTCTGCCTGGATTGTATGCCCTCCTCATTTCTGCCTCTTAGAAACCATACTTTCCTTCAAAGGTCAGATCAAATGCCCTCTCCTACATGAGCCTTTCTTCCATTTATTAGTGCCTCTCCCCCTCCCCACCAAAAATATTCCCTCAAAATTTTCTTCTATAGAAGCATCATGGTGGAGTGAATAGGCAGGAAGGCTTGGGTACAAATCCTATTTCTGATGCTTATTGGCTGTATGATTCTGGTTAAGTAATCTGACCTCTAAATTATCTAAAGTATCACCTGTACAACTGCTTCTGATCTGAATTAGTTTCCTCCTTGAACATTCACAAAGTGGAATGACAGATCTGGTTACAATGTATATGTATATGCATATATATACATGTATGTCTATGTACACACATACATGTCCCCCTCAATGGAATGTAAGCTCTTTGAGGGTAAAAATACTTTGTGTGTGTGCGCGCGTGCACGTGAGCGTCTAGCACATAGCACAGGACCCTAGATTATAGCAAGTATTTAGGTAGCACAGTAGATAGAGTTCTAGAAAGACCTAAGTTAAAATCTAGCCTTACACAATTACTAACTGTGCGACCCTGGGAAAGTAATTTAACCTGTTTACCTCTGTTTCCTGAACTATAAAACAGGGTTAATAATAATCTACGTCCCAAGATTGTTGTGAAAAAAAATGAGACATTTGTAAAGCCCTTAGCACAAGAACTGGGACATAGTAGGTGCTATATAAATATTTCTTTTCTTCCCTCCCCTCCCCCTCTTTGTTTCATTAATTCAGGATTATCTTAGGACCTTTAATTAAGTTTCTGTCTTGGTGGTGGTGGGGTGATGGGGTGAAGAAGGAGGGAACAACTTCCTTCTTTGCCTTTAGCTCTATCTTGGGAGGAAAGCATGTGTATAAGCTCAATGTATGTTTTGGGGACACCATGATGGAGGAGAACCTTTAAGATCACATTTTGCTCTCCTGAATCCTATGCTTTTTTAAAATAGTCAATAGCACAATGGTATTCTGGACTTTCTTGTACCTTTCAATCAATCGCATTTCTGTGAGATGAGGTTTGTTGTAGAATATCATTTGCAAAGCTCTTGCTTCCTCCTCATATTTTTAGCAAGGATGCTTTTCATATATGTGCAAATTATTCTCATAAAGATGTTATAGAGATGAAAAAGGAAGCATATGGGTTGGTAGCTGCTAACATTTTCTTGATTGTCTTTTTTCAGTAGTTTTAACATCTGTGATTTCCTACTCCCCTCCCCTGTCATTTATTATCTTCCCTTCTTTCAAGTATCTTGAGACCAATTGCTGTGTTCTCAAAATCATATCACCTCTATAGAGTGCAGACCTTATCCCCGTATCCTTGGCTTGGTCTGGCTGCTCTTCCCATGTGGTCTCTTGTGGCCCTGCTATTTTCTCATGGAGCATATCATGAACTATGACGTTAGAATCCCAATGTGGTTTAAATACTGTCACTGATGGAAAAAGATTTTTGCAGAAATCTTGCTAAATATTTGTCATTTTTTCTCTCTCATTGTCCTCTTCCTATTGTCATTCTTATATCTTCTTGTAATGATCTGGGTCTCATGCCAAGCAGTCTATGAACCTCCACCCATTCTTCCTGTTTAATGGAGCTATACTCCTAATTCTCTATCATTCTTCTCCACAATATTTTGCAAGTGGGTTAATATTCTAAATAAACTGTTGCCCTTTGGCAACAGTTTATTTATTTAAAAAATCTAAATAAAATAACTACAAACATTTCTTTCTGTCCAAAATTTTTTTTAAAAAATTATTATATTTCCCCTAAAAACCTTTTAAACTACAAAGAAAGGTCTCTAAAGTTTTAAGGTCTAAGTGATCCCTGAGGGTCTTAACCTGCCACTGCTGGACAGCCTATTTAACCTTTCCAGATTCTAAAAAATACACATTAGGGGTTGAATAAGCCATGGAGCTATCGTTGCCAATACAATTCAATGGCTGATTGCTCTGTTCAGTGCTTAGCTTTTGAAGCATGGGCCTGTCTGTCACCTGTCTGTGATCAGCAGTGACTTATGGAGGCTGCTCTCATTTCATATTTCTTAGAACCATTTCTAAGACAACAGGTGCTGTTTGGAACATGAAGACACATGGCTTTTCCTTCCAGTTCTTGAGTCCAGCACCACTATCCTGAGAGAGAAATTCACGAGGTGTCTGATCCAGTCTTGCTTTGTGAGTGCCGGCATGCCAGGAGTAGTCAAAGGACCAGATGTCAGTGGGAGCTCACTTGGGGTCTTGCAGGATCACGTTTGCCAAGGGAAGATAAAATAGCCTTTTGAACATTGAACTTAGCACTTCCACTGTCCTTAACTTAAAATTGCAAAGCCCTAAAGCTAAAGGGGGAAGGAGCGTGGTATAGAAGGGGAAAGATACGCGGAAGGAATTGTGTGCTTTGGACTAGAGATTGAATTAGTTCTCAGTACCCAATTGGGAGAGAGGGGCCATTTCTGACTTTGGCTGCTTGGGGCCCCCGAACTTAAACTGAATCCATGGCCATAGATCAATCTTGTCAATCAACCAATGGACAAGTATTGATTGTGTACCCTAATATCACTAGGAGAAGTTGATTGATCCTGGATCTATCATTTTAAATGGTGTCTGCCTTAAAGGAGGTAAAAGTTTAATCAAAGAGACAAGACTCACACATGAAATACTCAAGGAACCACGTGAGATGTATTTTTCAGAAGTGTCCTGGAGCCAATCTGCAATGGATGGATTATTAAATTTTCAGTGTGAGGAGGACAGGTAAGACTATTGCACCTTTTGGATTCTGAATAATAATGATAAAAGTAACTATAATTTTGATGATGATGATGACAGCTAGCATTTATATAATGTCCACTATGTGCCAGTCACTACACTAAGTACTTGATAAATATCACATTTGATCCTCACAACAATCCTAGGAGGTAGGTGCTATTATTACACCCATTTTACAGTTGAGGAAACTGAGGCAAATAGAGGTTAAATGACTTGTCAAAGATCACATAGCTGGTAAGTGTCTGAGGCTGAATTTGAACTCGTCTCCCTGACCCCAGGCCTCTCAATTCATCCTAAAATCATATTAGTTTTCTTGGCTGCCAATCATAGTGACGTTTCAGTTCACTAATAACAGCAAATTATTTTCAGATGAATTGCTATCTGTTGTCATAGCAGATAAGAGTGTTAGAGCTGGAATAAGATAGAATGGAGTTTGAATCCCACCTCTGACATGGTGGTGTGACCATGGATAAATTATTTAACTCTTCCATCTTTGAACCTTCAGATTCCTCATCTATAAAATGAGGATAACAATATTTGCATATAATTCATGCTCTAGAGCAACTATCTCAACTCACACTCATACTGGCAAGGCAGGTCCATAAAATGTGTGTAACTATTTCCCTTGAGGTTTTAGGGATAGTCCTGAATATCCTGGAGATATTCTTTCTAATGCCATAGCTTATGAGCCCCCACTGGTGTGCTTCCCCACCCCCCATGTTTATCAGCTGACAAATTAGTCACACAGATGATTTGCTTTTAGAAAGGAGTATTTTATGAAGCTGGTATAGTAAGAACATTTGGTATAAAACATCACCCCCCCCCAAAAAATGTCTGTGACACACTTTTCCACAAGGAAATACAGAATTGAGGGGAAAAGTGACTCAAACTTAGAAAGCACACATGGCAGAGGGGGTGATATTAATTCACAGTCTCTGGTTGCTACAAGCATTTTCTTTTCTAGAATTCTCAGATGCCCTTTTGGTATGAAATGGCTTCTCTACTGGGCTTCTTATAGAGTGTTGAATCTTCCTCTCAACTCATTTAAGCTATTGTTGTCCCAAAAAAAATGCTCCAAGGACACAGATAAAAAAGGTCCAAATCCTTTGGTTCTCCGAAGTTCATGAGACACATTTCTAACCAAGGGCAAGGGAAAGAAATCAATCAAGGCCAAAACTCAGGCACTACCTCACATCCCTCCCATTCCCCCCTCCCCCAAAAGATTTCTTCTCAGTGGCTTGACTGGAAGGTTTTCTCCTGCTCAAAATCCTTGCTTGTGAACTGGTTCATTATTTTATAGATGACTTCCAGGGGGTGACCAAGCTTATTCAACCAATCCAAACATATATCCTGGGCAATTTCAATTCAGTTCATCCACTGACTTTCAAAGGCATTTTGCACTTTGTTTAAAGTCTTTGATTCATTGACTTGTATGCTCACCTGAATAAGGAATCAAATGATAGTATCACAATAATTACTTTAAGTAGGATGGGGTAATTGACTGACCCCACCCTTATAGGTAGTACCTATTTCATAATTTGCTATGAGGCCCCAACGAGATGACGATTGAAAATTTTTAAAAGCACTATTTAAAGGCCAGTTATTGTTACTATTTTGATTGAGAAGTGGGTTAAAAAAAACCCTAAGTGTAAGCCTTTAGAATTTTCTCAAGGCAGCTAGGTGAAGCAGTGGATAAAGTACTAGAAAGGAGTCAGAAGACATGAATTCAAATTTGGCTTCAGACACTCATTTATTACCTCTGTCTTCCTCTGTTTCCTCAGCTATAAAATGGGGATAATAATTTCACTCCCTGTCAGGGTTGTTGGGAGTTGTTGTTATTTTTCTTTTTTAGAAATAAATTTGTTATTTATTTTTAACATTAATTAAATTTTTTTTGAGATCCAAATTCTGTCTCACTTCTACCTCTCCCCCACCCATGGAGAAAGCAAGTAACTAATATCAATGATACATGTGAAATCATGCAAAACACATTTCCATATTAGCCATGTTGTAAAAAGAAAACCAGAAAAAGTAGAAAAATCTTGCTTCCATCTGCACTTGAACTCTGTCCTATTATTGGAGGTCAATAGCATTTTTCATAATGAATCCTTCAGAACTGTCTTGGATCATTCTATTGAATAGAGAAGCAAAATCTTCCACAGTTGGTCACTGTTACAGTGTTGTTGTTACTGTATACAATATTTTCCTGGTTCTGTTCACTCCACTTTATCTCAATTTATATAGGACTTCCCAGGTTTTTCTGAACCCCCCCCCCCCCGCTCATCATTTCTATAGCACAATGATATTCCATCACAACTATATACCATAACTTGTTTAGCCATTTCCCAAATGATGAGCATTCCATCAATTTCCAATTTTTTTCCTACCACAAAAAGAGTTGTTATAAATATGTTTCTACATATAGGTACTTTTCCCTTTTTCTTTGATCCAAATGAGGTATTATTTGTAAAGTACATAGCACAGTGCCTGGTACATAGTAGGTACTATTAAATACTTGTTTTCTTTCCTTATTGTGTTCAGTTCAACAAGGTTTTATTAAATATGTCCCAGCAATGGAAAACAGCCACTGCCCTCAATGTGCATATATTTGCTCTACTTGGCCTATTTTTCAAACCTGTTGGGATATCTTTTTGAGTTTGATTCTGTCTTCTAGTGTTTTAGCTAGATCTTGTAGCTTTCTGTCATTTGCAAATTTTTAATTTGCCTTTTGAGATAGTTGGTGGTGCCCTGGATAGAGTGCTGGGCCTGGAGTCAGGAAGACCTGAGTTCAAATCTGGCCTCAGATACTTACTAGCTGTATGACCCTGGGCAAGTCACTTGATTTCTTTGCCTCAGTTTCCTTAACTATAAAATGGGGATAATAATTTCACCTACCTCTCAGGGTTGTTGTGAGGATCACATAAGATAATATTTGTAAAGCACTTCATATAGTACCTGGCTCATAATAGGTGCTATAGAAAATGTTAATATTATTTTTATTACACTCTCAGTCATTGATAAAATGCATTGATAAAAAGCACAGGGCCAAGGTCAGTGAATCACTGTGATTCTCCCTAGAGACCTTCTCCATCCCCACTCCCCAAGTTGATGTTGGCACATTATTATCTACTCTTTGGGTCTTTTCATTCAGCCAGTTCCAAATCTATTTCACTGACCCATCATCTTAATCTACAACTATTTATCTTGTGGACCAGGACAACATTTGAAACTTTGCCAATTGCTTTGTCAGCTTTGAAGTATTAGGACCAATTTAAAAACATGACTTTGAGACCTGGCCTGGTCTCTTCTTTTTTAGACTGGCTACAGGCAACCTGAGAGGGTCAGAGAGTCTGGAGCCCTCACTGGGGTTATTGGCAATAGATGCTGCTTTCCACCCTAACAGATCATTTTCACCATTTTCCTTTGTGAAAACAGGGCAGGATTATGCCTTCAACTTCTTTGAAATTCCCTATAGCATCTAGAATGAACCTGGACATATAGCAAGTAGGCACTTAAACCACTTACCATCTCTGATCCTCAGTTTCTTCACCTGTAAGACGGGCATAAGACCCATAGAACCTAGTTCACAGGTTGTTGGTATGATGAAGTGTTCGTGAAGTGCTTTGCAATGCTCAGTGTGTGATTATACATTTCTGAAGACCCAGAAAAGGAAGTCTTGTCACCCAAGAACCTTTCCCTATTAAATGATTCAACATCAGAAACTGGAAAAAAAGAGGCATCATCATCTACCTTGCTGCTGCACCCTAAGGACCAGGAGACCTTTCCACCTGCCTTGCAGCTGACCCCTTCCATGGCTGTTGTTTCCCCCCTGAGAAGGAGCCTTGAGAGTTGGGAATGTCCTACTTTCCTCTTTATATCCCCAGCACTTAGCACAGTATTTTGCACAAAGTAAGCATTTATTCAACTACAAGTATTGCTATTATTATTATTACTATTGTATTTCTCATCTTTTTTGATGGAGTTGAGGTAGAAATGGATCTGAAGGCTGTTTGCTATCCTGCTATTATCCTTTTATACTTAATGCTCTGCCGACTTTTTTGCAGGTGGTTAAAATGACCAATTTTTATAATTGAACAGGGCTATCATTATTTTCAATTCAATTAAATTTTTTCAATGAAAAAAATTTATTTTTCTCTCCCACCTCTCATGCATTGAAAAAGAAAGAAAATAAGACCCTTGTAACTAATATGCATAAGACTATAATTATTAACAAATGCTTATTGAATGAAATCAGGCCCTCCACCATCGGAAAATAACATGTGATGTTAATTTCACTTAACACAGCTGTGCAGGCATAGACCGCTGAGCGTCCTCCCAGAGAAGTCTTGAAAACACTGACAAAATCTGCAGACTAACATTAGCCTTGGAAGATTTCTACTCTGTTGCTGCTCTATTTTCTAGGAGACTGGCCCCCTCCTTGGTCCCATTTTTATGTTCAGTGCTGTAATTCCACTTGATAACTAAATAGATTTCATCACCCTGTTGAAAGGGTTATGGAAAAACTCCCATCAAATCTCTGAGGCAAGGATTCAGATAATGCTGTTGGGCTCTGGATTCTCTTTGAAATGTACTGACTAGTGAGCAATCGAGTTTATCAGAAAAAATTCTGAGAGATATCAAACAGGTAATTGGTTAAACACTGGGAAGAAGTATGGCATAGTGGGCATCTTTGGAGTCAGTGAGATCTGGGTTCAAGTATATACTGATTGTGTGACCCTGAACAAGTTACCTAACATCTCAGTAGGCTAGGGAATTTTCCAAAACTCTAAGTGGCAGAGAGAGTTTCCTTGTCTGGAAGTTCCAATGAAAATATGTTGCAATGAAAGTGTGGCATAGTAGAAAGAGTACTGAGTGGAAAGTCATCCCAACTTCTCACTGGGAAGGGGCTTCAGAAACCACCTTTTTGTTGTTGTTGAGTTGTTTCAGTCAATTTCAGTTTCCAGTTCATTTTACAGATGAGGAAACTGAGGCAAACAGTATTATGTGACTTGTCCAGGGTCACACAGCTAGTAAGTGTCTGAGGTCACATTTGAACTCAGATCTTCCTTCTCTGGGCCTGGAGTTTTATGCACTGTGTCACCTAGCTGCCCTTCAGAGACCATCTAGTTGTGACTGTGCCTGAACAAGAATCCCCTCTATAACATCTCTTCCAAGTGGTCATTCAGCTTTTGCTTAAAGACCCCCAATGAGGGGGTCAGTCCACACTCTTTGGACCATCTTGATTTGTTAGGAAGCTTTTCTTTGAATTAAGTTAAAACCGCCTTCTTTGCAACTCCCGCCCATTGTTTCTAGTTCTGCCCATGGACCCTTTGTATATTCTATACCATTCATAGCAGCTAGTATGTGATGGAGGCTTAATAGACTGAATTTCCTGACAAATGGTTCAAATGCTTTATAATGAATTTAATGACCCTAGCCCAAGCCTTCTTTTCACTAGATTATATGTCCCTAGTGCCCAATCCAGAGTCCTTGGCTCCAGGCCCCATTGTACCATTCATTACCCATGTGACCATAGGTAAATGGCTTCATCTCTCTGAGCTCAGTCTCCTATCATCTGTAAAATGGGAAGACTAGGAGTACTTGGGTCACCTACTTCCCAGTGACGCTTTAAGTAAAGCCCTTTGTAAACTGTAAAATGATCTAGAAAGGTGAGATATCATTAGCCTCTGCTTAATTAGCTATCAAGGGGGCAGCAGAGCTGTTGCCAAAAAAGGCTTTGGTGAGAAGATTCTGTTTTGATTTAAGAAGATAGCACTCCAGACCCACATTTAAAGTGTGGCGTTTGCATAAGCAATGAACATGCATTACCCAAGCTACAGGGACTGACAATCCCAGGTCTGGGAGAAAAGAGAATTTTGATCAAGTATGTGGAGCAGAGAAAGGTAGAGAGGGTGAGCAGACATAGCCTGCAGTCTGGGTCCTGGCTTTAGCTGTAGCCACACAAGTGGATGCTAGTGTAGACAAGTAACGGATCAAAGGCTGCATTTGCATGGACTGAGTAGGTTGCTAAGTGCAAGTCCTAACCGGCATTGAAGGAGCTCATTGGTACTTATTTAGGTGTCTGAGAACTCAGGATTCCTCCTGGAGATCTTACCCTCCCTCTCCTCAGGGGTGACAGGGAGCAAGTGATAGAGAAGGAGGGCACAAGGAGACAGAAAGGCCACCATTCCGTTCCTGACTTCCCCCTCCATGCCTCTGACTCCTCCCTTCCCAGGCCTCCATCAAGTGCCACATAACCCCTCCTTCCCCCACACCCAGCACCAGTAACATGGCTCTCAGGACAAGTCTATGCCAGGTTCACACACAGTCCCCTCTGCCTTCTAAGTGTAACCTGACTAAATAATAACATGTATGACAATGAAATGGGTACATAGGAAGACTGAGATAGTTAAGTCACTCAACAAGCATTTATTGTGTGTCAGACACTGGGCTAGGAAGTGACAGAAAGGAAATAAAAACTTGGAGCTTGAATAAGTTCAGAGGGGAGGCCAGACCTGGGCAGATGAGCAGGTATAGAAGTGGAAGGGAGAAGCTGAGGCTGGACCAAGAGAAGGCAAGCTTGAGATCGGAGGGATGGAGATGGGGGAGGGGCAAGGCGAGAGCACAGGTGCCTTGTTAGCAGGTTGTAGTGGGGGGGGGGAGCAGAAAATCGTTCCTAGAGAGGTGATTTGTGTTCATGGGAGGCAGCTAGGTGGTATAGTAGATAGAGCTCTCAAATGAAATCAGAAAGACCTGAGTTCAAATTTGGCTCCAGACACACTAGCTGTGTGACCCTGGGCAAGTAACTTGACCTGTATCAGCCTCAGTTTCCTAACCTGTAAACTGGGGGATAATAATAGCACTTCCCTCCCAGCATTATTGTGAGGATAAAATGAGGCCAAAACATAAAGCAAAGCTCTATGTAAATGATAGCTATTATTATTTTTAATGGAGACTTTCTTCTAAGTGGCACCTTTCTAGAGAGAGCTGCTTAGGAACTGTGGGCTGTTTATGGCAGCCTATCTTGGTCTTAAATAGCCTTGGTAGGCAAGGCTGAAGCCGTGACTTCTTTATTCTTCTAGTCTCATAATTCTCCATGGATCCTCCTCCAGCACTGTTCCTTCCTCAGGGAATTTTTCGGGGGCTCAGACCCCCAAGGAGCCCCCTTCAACATTAGAGCCCAGATCTCAATCCTGCATTCTCTCCCATCACCTGACTATGTCTATAAGGGGCTTTCCCTTTTATGTCATGAACCCAACTACCTCCACTACCTTTCACTCTTCAAAGAAAGAATAAAGCTCATTAATAGGCATCTCACTACTCTTCTCCCCTACCCTCAGACATGAGACTGACCAAAGGGGTAAGTCCAGGACAATGATGTGCAGGAGGAGGGCAGGTTGCCTTAGTCTTCCTGGAAGCAAATCAGTTATTACTGTTATTCTAATCAACAGAGGCAGCCACAGAGGCATCTCCAGTAGCATTCTAAATGGCTAGAGCAGACTAGGAAACCACCATGCCAAATAAGTGATGAAAAGTGTTCCACTCTGACCAAAGCAGGGCTGTCAGGGGAGCCGCATTTTGGTTTTGTCGGTTAGAAACCTTCCCATGCATAGATGAAGGGAAGTAAGAATGCTGATTCTTCACTTCTTGATAATCTAGTTTGGGACCTTTTAAGAATATTAAATCATCTTTCCCTAAACCACCAGAGGGGAGGCTGATTGAATAAAAAAGAGCCAAATATTCCTTTCAGAGTTATTTTCTTGAGTAGTAAAAGTAAGTCCTCAGGATTCACCTCTGGAAATCGGCCCTGCTTCCCTGCTTCTCTTCATCCACCTATCTAGACCTCCTTCCCTCCCTCTTGTCCCTTTACTTTCCAGCCTCTCCCCCTTGTCTCCCCTTGCCATGCGCTTCCCCTCTCTCTTCCTTATATCTCTCCTACCCTTCCTTCACCACCTTCCAACCTAGCTACATCTCTTTATTTATTTACTCATCCTGCCTCCATTGGACCTTCTTTTTCCCTATCTATCCATGTACCTACTCTAAAATACTTGGTTCCAGACCTCTACCTCTGTTTTCAGATATCACCAGCAATGCTGCCTCTACTCCAACTTAGGCCATTGTCTCTATTGCCTTCACACCCAAAAATCAGACTATGTCCCCAACCGCGGCCGATTTGGGTAGCCTAGCTTTGACCTAATCTTGCTCTGTTCTAAGTCTCCTCAGCAGTCTCTGGACAAATCACCACACTCTACCCTTCCTCCCTTTCCCACCTTCCTTTTATGTATTGTCTTCCCATATTAGAATGTAAACACCTTAAAGCCAAGGATTGTGTTAATTGCTTTTATTTGTATACCTGGAGATCTTCACAGTGTTTAATGAATAGTAAGAACTTAAAGTTCTCCCTCTCCCTCTCTGTCTCCATCTTTCTATTCCCTCTTCCTCTTCCTCTCCCTCTCCCTGTCCTTCTCTCTCTCCCTTTGTCTCTGCTTTTCTGTCTCTCTCTGTCCTTCTCTCTCCCCCTCTATCTCTGTTTTTCTCTCTCTGTCCTCTCTCTCTCTTCCACTTTTGGCTCCAAATCTACCTATCTCTGTTACAACCGACACTCCTTCTAAATGATTGACTGGCTGTGGAGATAATGGGGTCTACTGGAAAGAACACTATCTCAGAGGATTTGGGTCCAAATACTTTATTCTGGGTGACCTTGGGCAAATTATTTAACCTCTCTGGGTCTCAGTTTCCTCACCTATAAAACCAGAGGGTTGGATTCCAAGGTACTTCCCACTCAAAATCTATGGTCCCATGACTGTTCTACTCTTTACTCTTTGGTTTCTACTTTTTTTTTATTTATAACTACCCATGACCTGGACAAAACTGAATTTTTGTTTTTTTCATAGCTCCTAGTATGTTGTCAATATGCAATAAAGGATCATAGATGTAGAGTCAGGAGGGATGTTGGAGGCCATCTATAGTCCCACCCTCCCCCATTTTACAGATGAGGAAACTGAGACTCAAAGAAGTTGCATGACTTTCTCATTGTAATAGGCAGGATGTGAACTAGTGTCTGTCCAGCAATCTACCCACTAGACCACATGGCTTCTCTATTATTTTTATTGGACTTTGATTCTATTTCTTTGAAACTAAGAGGTTATAGGCATGGCAAAAATAAATGAATGTGTTTGAAACCCAAGGCTCCAATCTGATCTCTGCTGGCGGCATCTCCCTCCTCGAAGGATCCCAGAAAAGGCAATGCACAGGCCAGATTCTGCCCTCAGGTTCCCACACTGGATTTTGCTTCTGAAATATGACTCTGGTCACTCAACCGGGAAATGGAACCACTGAAAGAGATCTGCTGGGAGGCTCTAAGGGTGAATTTCATCTATAGGATTTTGGCCCGTTTATTCACTTACCCCACTGGAGACAATAAGCAAAAATATGGCCTAGATGTAAGACAGCAGGCACTGGACTGTCATGGCTGGTGTTTTCAGAATTCAAAAAGAGTAAGATCTTTCCCAGTGGAAAGAATACTCTGGAATTTCTTTGCCAATAGTTCTGCCATTGCCTGGGATAAGGCAGCTGAGATTTGGCATCACTCCCTCCCTGGATTTGAAGGATTGCAAATGTCTTCATAAAGATGGCCTCTATACCTGGCTGATTTCCAAACTCTTTTCAGGACCGAGATAGTGGGGTTATGCCAAGGGATGTCACTGGCAAAATGCTGTGCCAAGAACTAAAACAGCATTTTTTTCTAATTACCAATCTTCTTTTTCCTCTCTTGCTTTATTTTTACATAAAAAGTTTTACTGATGCCCTTTGTTTCTTATTCCACAGTGATTTCCACACATACCCTACCCTCCCTAACGAATTCTTCCTTGTAATAAAAGATGGTAGTTAAGCCAAGGCAAGCAACAAAACCACAACCTCCAGCTCATGCAACATTCTGCATCCATAGGCCTCTACCTCCCCCCGAGAGGGATGAAATCTATTTCTTCACCTCTTCTCTGGGACCAAGATTACTTACCAATCTTTCCTTTTTATTCTATTTTTAAAAATATTTTTTCTGATCTCTTTTGTTTGCACATCATTTATATTTCCCCATATATTTTTCCATTCTTCCTGAGAGCAGTCCCTTATGACAAAGACAAAAATGGGGGAGGGAGGAACAGTTTATGGACTTACAGATTTATAGCTAGAAGGTAATGGAGGGGTGATCTATTCCAACCCTATCATTTCATAGATGAATAGATGAAGGTCTAGTTTTCAGCAAAATTAACACATTAAATACATCTGTTATCATACTAAATATTCTGCACCCATAATTTCCCACCTTTGGAAAGAAGAAGCAGGGAAGCGCTTTCTCAAATCTCTTCTTTGGGGTCAAGTTTGGTTATTTAATTTTGTATAATTTGCTTTTGATTACTTTGTTGTTGTTCTTACTATTTATGTTATCGCAACCATTTGATATGTGGTTTTCCTGTTTCTTCTTCCTCCATTTCATATTGCTTCTATATATTATTTATATTTGTTATTTTTTAAAGCTCAGAAATATCCCATTATATTCAGGGTTATGTTGGTAAAATTTTAATAACTGTCTCTCTGGGAAAATATGCATATACAACAGCACTTTTCAATTTAATTTGCATTATCAACATTTTCTCCATTGCCTTCTTGAATTTAGACATTTCACAAAACAATAATCAAGCCCTGATTCATAGAGTGTACTGATTTCTGAGGTATAAATGCTCACGTTGAAAATTTTTCAATTGTCTATTTAGAGTTGGTTTTAGCACACCCTAGATTGATGTTTCATAACTTGATTAGTGATCCCCCAATTGAAGGATATCTATCTTGTTTCCAGTCCTTTGACCCTACAATAAATGATGTTATAAGTATTTTGGTGTAGACAGGACCTTTCTTTTTTATCATTGGTCTCCTTGGGGTAGGTATATTCCTAGCAATAGAATCTCTGGGTCAAAGGGTATGCACATTTTAATCACTTTCTTCACATAAATATACAATGATTTTCATGTGGTGAGATCAATTTACAGCTCTACCAATAATGTATTAGTGTGCCCATCTTACCGCAACCAACTTACCGCAACCTCTCCAACATCAATTATTCTCATCTTTTGTCATCTTTGCCAATTTGCTGAGTATGCTAAACTGTTTTGATTTAATTTTTCTTATTATCAGTAATTTGAAGCATCTCAATTTTTTTCTTGAAAAAAGTATTTATGATGCAAAGAATGAATGAAACTTTTGATTAGCTTAGGAGTCTTTTATTTCTTCATCTTCAACTACATTTTTTTCAACATGGCTTTCATTGTTATCTCCTATGGCCACCTTCATATATAACAAATGTCAAGACAGATTTTGACTTCATTTGGAGGAGTTTTTCTCAGTTTCTACATCCTGAGCAAGTTGTTGATGCATAAGTTACAATTACCTTCCTGTTGAAGAGACCAGACAAGGGATGATGATAGTAAAGGAGAAGACATTGCTGCTTAATTTTTATATTTGTTTTTGTTTTCTCTGCTAAGAGAAGCATCATGGAATAGTGGATAGAGAGGTGGCCTATCAGACTTTTGGATCACCTTGTATTTTAACTGACAGGAAATGACTGCTTACGAGACAATGGAGTTAAATCAAGTGTCTGTCCATGTGTAGTCAGGCCACCAACTTGTTAGAACAAAGATCCAAATCAACATGAAATTAGAGGAAAAACAATACAAATAAGGAGATATAATGTAAAATTGAATGAAGTTCAACCTCATTTATTTCAGCAAGTTGTTAATAGAAAAAAGGGGAAATAGATAAAAGAACATACATTCATACAGTTTCCAAAAGAAGGTTATCCATATTCATTGTAAGATCAAAAGAGCTTAGAAACTATCTCAGACAGAAATTACTTGATTTTTTTTTGTTCCAAGCTGAGATATAGGACTATAGCAATTTAACATGTAAATGCATTTGTAAAATCTTGTGTAGGAGATAGGTGGAAGATTATGAACAGTATCATCTTATAATACAACAAGAATTAGTGAATGGAAAAAACAAGTTTGCAGAAGGCTTAAGAGAGACCAAACTTAGCCAGATCATCCCATGGGAAATTAAAGGATGAAACTGAAAGGCAGTGAACAGAGAAAAATGGAAAAGATCTAGAAACATTCTCATCTCTACTTCTCCTCTATTCATTTCCAAATGCCTTATGTCCTGGCTTCCTATTATATCAATCAACTGAAAATACTATCTTAAAAGTTGCCAATGACATTTGAGATATTCACACGTAGTTCATGGGGGGAAAAAGATGATGATGCTTCCAAGGACACTTTTGGAGTGACCAGACAAATAGAAGGAGAACCAAGAAAAAGCAGGGTCAACAAAACTCATCAAAAGGAGAGCACCCAGGAAGAGAGAGTGGTCAACAGTTTCAGATGATGCAAAGAAGTCAAGAAGGATAAGAAATTATATTTTAAAATATCCTTGGTAACTCTCACAATAAAACTGAAAGTTGAGTGATAAAACAGGAGGCCAGGTCATAAGGCATTAGGAAATAAGTAAGAGGAAAAGTGAAGACAATGCTTACTAGACATTTCCAAAGGGATGTCTAGTAGGCATAATAAAATCATTATGTTCAAAATAGATTCAGTGTCTTTACCCCTTTCTCTAGCTTTTCCATTTCTATTGTGGCCCCTACCACCTTCCCAGTCACTCCCTCAACCTCAGAATCATCTTAAACTCCTACATGCCATCAATTGTCAAACCTTTTCCAGTCCTTCCACCAAAGCATCTCTTACATCCATCCCCTTCTCTCTGCTCATACAATCACCATTCTAGTTCAGGCCTTCACTCCCTCTGACCTGGAGAATTGCAATAGCCTTTCATTCATTCTGTTTGCCTCCCTCTCCACACAGAAACCAGTGATATTCCTAAAGTGCAAATCTGAACATGTCATTCTCCTGTTCAAAGAACTCTAACAGCTCCCTATAGTTTTTAGGATAAAATACACTCTGTTGTTGAAAGCCCGACAGAATCCAGCTCTAACTTACCCTTTAAGGCTTCTTATACACCACTAACTTTCTTGTGCTCTTTGGTCCAGTCAAATTAGCCTTCTTGTTCCTTGTATACAATATTCCATCACTTGTTTCACGCTTTTACAAATACTGATGCCCATACATGAAATGTGCTCCTTCTTCAAATTTCCTCATTAGAATCCCTAACTTCCTTCGATGATTGAGACAAGGGTCACCTTCAACACAAAGTCTTACTTAATCACTTTCCCTGAAATTGCTTTGTACTTTATTTGTATATATGGGTTTTTTTTGTATCTCGTTTTATATGCCCATATTGATTCCCCTAAAAATGTAAGATACTGGAGAGCAGGTCCTGTTTCCTTTACTTCACTGTGCCTGGCACTAAATGGTTTTTTAATTTATTCAATAGAGATAAATATAAAGTATTAAACTGAGATTCAAGAAATTAACCTTAAAAGTGGGGGAAGAATGGCTAGACAGGAAATCATCAGAAAAAAATCTGGAATTTTTAGTGAACTAGAAGCTCAAAGGAAGGCTCTAATGATGGGGATGTGGAAAGCCAAAATGCTAAATTGACCTGAGGTTAAATTGATTAAAAGAGCTAAGGTGTGAAAAAAAGAAAAAAAACAAACTAACAAGAAAGGGGGGTGGGGAGAAGAAGAAGAAAAATCAATTCTGCAAAACTTAGGGTGTTCCACACCTATAGTCCTATACCTCTGCAGTGAGGAAAGGGAGATGCATTTACTCCTCTCCTCTTCAAAGTCAAGCTAGGCCATTATAATTCTAGAGCATTTAGCCTCATCCTCTTCTGTTGTACTTTCCACTTCCATTGTTGCTGTTAACATGAATATTGCTCTCTTGGTTTTGCTTAAGTTTATTCTAAATCAGTTTGCATATGTCTTCTTATGTTTCTTTGTATTCTTCACACTTTTCTTTCAGAACAGTAATATTCCATCACATTCATGTATCACAACTTTTTTAGCCACTCCCAGTAAAGTATTTACTTTGCCTCCAGACTCTATGAAAATATGACAACAGAAATAAAAACAACTTTGTCCAAAGATCTCGGGTCAACATCAAGCAAAATATCAATGTTCACCAAAGATAGTTAGCATTTGTCCTAGAAGATGTCCTAGAAGACAATACAAAGAGAAGAGGATGTCTCTATATTCGGAAAGATTCTAAAGATGCTCCTGTTTGTAGGTGACCATGGGCTAATGTCATCAAACCTCAGAATAATGGGACTTTTTATTTTTTCTTTTTGGAGGGGGGAGGGCAGGGCAAGGTCACATAACTAATAAGTGTTAAGTGTCTGAGGTCAAATTTGAACTCAGGTCCTTCTGACTCCAGGGCCGGTGCTCTATTTACTGCGACACCTAGCTTCCCCTATATTGGGACTTCTAAGTGAAATCTGTATCCACTTTAAATAAATTGACCTAGCCATCTACAGGGAAAAACCAAAATGAATGAAAAATACATATTATCCATGTATGCACTAGACATGTTACCTTCTTAATTAAACCATTGCAGATGTCTTGGGCAGTCAGCCAGACAACAAACATTTATTAAATGCTAATTATGTTCTATGCACTCTTCTAAGTGCTAGATACTACATAAGGACAATGAACTAGGACCAAAATAAAGAGAAAATTATATTTGCTAGTACTTCAGAAACTGTACAGAACTTTCAGCGATCTCAAGTCACACTACATTCATTGCCATGAAAGCCCATCTTTTGAATACCACTATTTCCCCTCATGATGCTATGTAGCTTTGAATCATGGGATGTCATGATCTCAGAAGGATCACTACTATAGATGATCTAAAGACCAATGGAAAGATATATGGTATAGCTACTTAGGCTGAAACATATTGCCAAGGAGAACTTAAATATGAAAAGTGGTTGAAAAAAAAGATGTCATCCAAGATACATATGACAGGGAAAAGGAGTGGGCTGAATATGTAGTGAGAGTGAAGGATAACAGAAGGACATTCTAAATGTTATACTGGTATCCATGAAATATTCAAAGCTCTACAGGGTGTTGGGTGGATCCTTCATAGAGGATTTATGGAAAGGTGTGGACAAGAGTCACATAAGATGAGAGGGTGTGGATGGCTTGGGATCTACTTCACAAGAGAAAGTATCCACCCCCATGAGATCATGCAACTATTGAAATACTGAAATATACCCATCTCTTTGTCCAAACAAACTTTGAGAAAACACAAATGTTCCTCTTAGCCCTTTAGGTTAATCTCTAAGTTTTTTTTAAGTGCCTGGCAGTGGTACATTAGTAAGCACTCCCATTTTATGGGCTCATTTTCCAAATGAGGTCATGTCCAGGGACATGGTTGATGAAGTACAGCCTGGAACCACTTTCAAGTGCAGGAGGGAAAAGCAACTTATGACAGCATCTTAGTCTTTTAGCTGGAGAGAGTACAGTGCCAAGAGACTTGTACTTCCATGGGGAAGAATTGGTCTCTTTTTTGTCAACAGGACAGAGAATCCTAATGTGGACAAAGCTGGGGATGGTCAGTATTTCAGCATCCTTACTTAATAGTTCTAGTCCTTAGTAGTTATATAACTTAATAGTTCTAGCTAGTCCAAGAGAGAACCTATAATCATCTTTTTTTTTTTTTTGCTTTTTGGAGGGCAATTGGGATTAAGTAACTTGCCCAAGGTCACACGGCTAGGTTTTTGTTTGTTTTTGTTTGTGTACGGATCCGAACTCAGGTCCTTCTGACTCTAGGGCCTACGCTCTACTCACCTAGCCGTCCTATAATCATCTTTTAAAAAATTAAAGAGGGAAAGGGAGAGAGAAGATAGAAATATATCTTTTACCAGGAATTCATGGCCCTGATGGCTTTTGTACCTATTACTGAGCAGTGGTAAAGGACTCTCCCTGGTCTATAATCTTTGTTTTGGTTTGGAAGTAGGATTTCATGGGCATAGAGAGGGTACTCCCTCCACCAAAGGAACTCAACCACTGTTCTTCAACTTAACCTTCTTAAGTTTAGAGACAAACTTGGAATCAGAAAGTCCTGTATTCAAGGCCAACCTATGATACATTCTGGCACTATGATACAGGGCAAGTGACTTAATCTTTCAGTGCCTCTCTAACAACTCTCTAAGTGGTTTCTAAGTGGGCAGTGAGATGGTTCACTGAGTGCTAGATCTGGAGTCTGGAAGACTTGAGTTCAAATCCAGCCTCAGAAATTTACTAGCTGTGTTACCCTGGACAGGTCACTTAATTTTTGTCTGCCTCACTTTCCTTAACTGTAAAATGAGGGTGATGATAGCATTTACCTCCCAGGGTTGTTGTGAGGATCGAATGAGCTAATATTTGCAAAGCACTTAGCACATAGTAGGTGTGACATAAATGCTCGTTCCCTTCCTGTACTAGCTGATGCTTTTGTAGATGTACTATTTTATGTACAAGATCTTCCTTGACTCTTACAGTGGTCCTGAAAAGTATATACTTTGTGACATTATTATGTGCATTTACCAGAAGAGCAAACTGACTAATATCTGTCTATAGTGGAGTCCAAGCCCCATTCTCTCATCCCTCCATACTGACTGCCCTTATGACTCCACCAAGCCGCCTCCCTTCTAAAGGCTCTATTTTTCTCCCTTGGTTCTTCAAGTCACTTCCCAGCCTAAATATAGATTCTTCTACACCTGTCACAGCTGGTCTCTATATTAACCCTAGAAGAGCTGAGAGAGGTGACCCAAAGGCTAAGCAGTCCCAGGATGACAGCTCGGATCACTGAGGGCTCAGCTGGCTAGGTGGGAGGTGGGGGTGGGGGAAGGCTTCTCCCTCATACCTTTCACCATATCAAATATCTCACATAAAACGGTTTCTCATAGCCATTTGGTCCATCTGGTTTATAATTAACCAAGCCAGCTCTCAAAGAAGCTCTTATCTTTTAATGAAGCCACCATGGAAACCAATCCATCTTTATCCTACAAGACAGGAAGAGCTTCCTCCCACCCCCAATCCTCACCCCAGCAGAATTCCAAATGTCCCCCAAGGTTCTTTTTAAGAAGTATTCTATTTGTGTTCTAGTTGTGACCTTGGAGGTAAAAGCCACATAGGATAAAAGCATTTTAGATCTCCAATTGGAAGGGACCTTCAGAGGCCCTTCCACCACATTTTATGGATGGAGAAACTGTGACCCACAGAGATGAGGTCACTTAGCCAAGGTCACACAGATAGCAAGTGGAAGATCTGGGATTTGAATTCATATCCTATGTCTACAGATTCCACAAATTAGGCTGGAGAATCCTAAATGTCAGGAATGCACGGAATGCTGGTATGCTTCCTCGTGACTTTTTGTTTGATTGCAGCAGGTAGATGTCCCTAGTGAGGTTATGCTTGGATTAGCAGCCAATGAGTTTGCAAACAGTGTATATGTAGGCTGATGTGAATTTGGTGAATGTAGAAGAAAAATTCTAGGAAGCAGAGGTATGTAAGCTAGTCACAAAAAATGTTCCTGTCCTTTTCTTTCCCCTCCCACTCCTCATGCTGGGTAGGTGAGTCAAACCCATTCTTTGATGGGCTGCCAGTAGAAGAAGGATCACCCTTCATTCCTTCACACTGCATCCTCCTGTCTTCTCTATCTTCCTTGGAGACTCAGCTCCAATCCCGAATTCCATAGAAAACCTTTTCTACCTCCTACCCAACCACCCCAGCCTCTCCCCTCTGAGGTTACCTTCCATCTGTATCTATCTTGTTTGTACATAGCTGTTTTCTTGTTCTCTCTCCCATTAGACTATAAGCTCCCTGAAGGCAGGGACTCTAGTTTTGCCCTTCTTTGTCTATCCCCCTTGCTTAACATAGTGCCTGATATAGAGTAAGTGCTCAATAAAGGCTTGTAGGCTTACCAATTTATGTAGTAATCATCTATTTTTTGAACACTTTTTTTTAAAGCAAATGGGGTTAAATAACTTGCTCAAGGTTACACGGCTAGTCATTATTTATGTGTGGGTGCTCATTTTCTGAGGCCGGATTTGATCCCAACTGCGAGGCCAGCGCCCTTACTCACTGTGCCACCTAGATGCCCCTTTTGAACACTTTTCATTGATGCCTTTTGTTTGTACATAACCTTCACTCCTGAATGGATCCCTCCCCACTTCTCCATCTGAAAAGCCATCTTTTCAACATGCAGTTACTAAATGCCTCCTTTGTCTATCAGGCACTGTACTACATTTTGGGGGGGCAGAAACAAAAATACAACAATTCCTTCTCTCAGGTTTACATTTTATAGGAAGAAACAAAGAAAGTCAATACAAAACAATGGGGGGGGGGCACAGTAACAACCATGGGAGAGTGTCAGGAAAGTCCTCATGGGGGTGGGGAGTGGTCTCACTTAAGCCGAACTTGAAGGAAGCTAAAGATTGTAAGAGACCAATGTATATAGAGAAGGCATTCCTAGTGTGGGAAAAAGCTTGTGCAAAGATGTAGGGGATGGAATATTCTGCATGGGTGACAGTAGATAGACCAGCGTGGTTGGAAGGCAGAGTACATGGGGGGAATAATAATACGGAATCAGTCTGGAAAGATAGGATGGAGCCAGATGGTGATGGGTTTGAAATGCCTAGACTTGTATTTGGCCCCAGAGGCAGAACTAGGAGCAATGGGTGGGAGTTGAAAAGAAGCAAATTAAGACCTGAGAAGTTTTGCCTTGCATGACAATTAGGTCGATCTCTATGTGAAATAGGTTGCTTCATAAGATAGAGAGTCTTCCCTCAGTCTAGGTATTCAAGCAAAGTCAAATGGTTACTTGATGGGTTAATGGTA
This sequence comes from Gymnobelideus leadbeateri, assembly GCA_011680675.1. Classification (NCBI taxonomy): domain Eukaryota; kingdom Metazoa; phylum Chordata; class Mammalia; order Diprotodontia; family Petauridae; genus Gymnobelideus; species Gymnobelideus leadbeateri. The sequence goes on from WOXC01004495.1 coordinate 193,224, forward strand.
GAGGGCATTCTAGTTCAATGTAGATTGAGCCAAATCCCTGAGATCTTTTCCAGCTGGGATATTTTGTGATTTCTCTGAAGTCCTGTTAATCTCTTTCAGCTAAAAAATTCAGTGATTCATCACGTGAAATCTCTCTCACATCTGCATCTTCCAAATCCTTATTTTCAGTCTCCTGGGCTCACACCTCCTAACTGGCTGCTTTGCCACAATTCTCTTCCTCTTGACATCCTTGGCAGAGTTGCCAGGGGTGTCTTCTCAATATGCAAGTTTAATCATGTCACTCCCCAGCTGAAAGACCTTCAGTGACTCCCCATTGCCCACAAAACAAAGTTCAAACTCCTCAGCCTGACATTGAAACACTCCACTACTGGATACTAACAGAGCTGTAGTCTTAGCTTGTACCACTTCCCTTAATGAATCTCTTGCTCCACCCATTACTTGAATATACTATCTCCCTGCCTTAATCCCCAGCATTCATCACAATACTTGGCCCAGTGATAAATATATTCTAAGTGTGTGGTAAATAATTTTGTCATTGATTGATTGATTATCCATGGGATTCTTTCAACTTAGAATGCCTTTCCATCATCTCTGCTAGTTGAAGAGGATAAAAGACTGGACTTAGAACCAGGAAACTTGAGTTCAGATGATAACTCAGACATTTACTGTATGACCTGGGACAAATCACTTACCCGCTCTGGGTCTGTTTTTCCTTATCTCTAAAATGAGGAGACTTGAAGACTGCCAAGGTCCATTCCAACTCCGATATGACGCTATGATCCATCCTTCTGATTCTCTTTGCTTAGAAATCCTATTTAATTTTTGAGGCCTGGCATAAATGCTACTTTCTCTGATGCCTTTGCTGACCATCTCATTCAGAAGTGATTACTCTCTCCTGTGGAGTCCTATAGCACTTGGTATCATTCATCAAACATTGTCTTAATTATTATTTGTGTACATGTCACCTCACATAATGAAACACAGTGCACTTAGCACCTAACAAGTGCCCTGTAAATATTTCTTAGATGAAAGAAATCTGCAAAATGGATAACCTACTTATGGGAAACAATCAGCTTGCTCTACTCCTTTGAGGGTGGGGGTGGGGAGGGCCCTAAACACATGGAATTAACCAAGCACTTAAGAGCCTGTTATATTTTAGGCATTATGCTAGTTGCTGGAAACACAAAAAGGAAAAAAAATCCAAGAAATAATACCTGCCCTCACGGGGCTTCCAATCTACTCAACCATATAATCTGCATACAAGTAAGTATATAAAAATTTATATGAAGTAAACACACTAGAATTGTAAGAGGAAGAAAATATTAACAACTGATAGTATAATGAAGTGTCTCTTGTAGGAGGTAGCATAAAGTCTGACCCTGGGGGGAATCTCAGGGTTCTACAGGGCAGAAGTAGGGAGAAAAGGTATTTTAGGTTTAGAGATCTAGATGCACAAGCGTTTGGAGGTGATCAAGAAGTCAGTTTGACTGGCATGGAGCCTATATTAAGGGGAGTTATACGAAATGAGACTGGAAGAATAGATTATGAAGGGTTCAAAATGCCAATATAAGGAGTTTATATATTTATCCCATATTAGAAGTAATGGGAAGACAACAAAGATTTTTGAGCAGAGAGAGAATGTCATAATCTGATCTGTGTTTTAGGAATTGACAACTGGGTGGAAGATGGATTGGAGAGACTAGAGACTCAGGAAGCAGGAAGATAAACTAGGAAACTATAGTAATGATTTAGGCAACAAATAATGAAAGGTCTCAAAGAGGGTAGTGGCTAGTTTCGTGAGTGGTGAGAAGAGGACAGATGTGAGAGATGTTCTGGAAGTAAAATCAACAAGACTTGGCAATTGACTGGATATGAGTATAAAGAAGAGAAAAGCATGGAGGTTAACTCTGAGGGTATTATGGAAAAATGGAGATGCCTTCAATAGAAATAGGGAGTTTAGAGGAGGGATGGGTTTTGCAGAAAATGTGATTTCCATTTTGGACATATTGAGTTTGAAAGATTTATGAGACTTTAAAGGGATTCTATAGTTCAAGAGATAGATTAAGGTTGAATATATAGATTTGGAAGTCATTAGTACAGAGGTAACCATTAAATCCATGTGAGTTGATGAGATTCTCAAGAGAGATAATGAAGAAAGAGAGAGAAGAAAGGAAATCTTCCCCTTTTATTTTCTTCATTTCTATTATGTAACAAAAGGTACAATATTCAACTTTCTCAGTGAATAGAAATCAAAACACAGAATGACTCAGTCTTTGATAACTGGCCCAACTTTTATGCTATATATAATAAGAGATTTGGAGTCTCCCCCTTTTTAAGAGAAAAGAATAGAAGTCAGGAGGTCTGAGTTCTTGTCTTAAAACCACTATTAATTTAATGTGTGAACATGACCAAGTGACATCACCTTTCCAGGGTTTGTTCACCTGTAACATGAGTGGGTATGTATGTATGTATGCACACACGCATATATCTACACATATGCATATACACACATATGTATACATGTATGTGTATGTATATGAGTGGGAGGTAATATCAATCAATCAATCAACAGTTATTAAGCACTTGCTATGTGCCAGGCACTGCACTCAGTTCTGGGGGATACAAAGGGGCAAAGATAGTCCCTTCTCTCAAGGAGCTCACAATCTAATGGGTGATAATCTCAGGAAAAAAAAAGGCACCAGAATCAGGGAAGACCTTCTGTGGAAGGTGGGATGTGAGTAGAGTCTTGAAGACAGCCAGGTAGGGGTGTAGGCAGCAAGTATAAAAATATGGAGTCTGGAGATGAAAATTGTGTGTGAGTAATAGCTAGGAGGCTGGTGTGGCTGGATCATAGAATTGCTATTGAGCTTGTGTCTTGGCCTCTTGCCTCTTAGTGTGTTTTTATACCTACAGGAGTCCTATCAACCCTGTACTGGATACATCAGGGGTATTACTCTTTCTGACCAATGGGCTAATCAATGAGAGGAAAGGACACTTGTTCAGGGAATAGCCATTTCTCCTCAGCTCCCCTAAACTTCATCGTTGTGCCCACAAACCTCATATTTCTGCAGTTCCTTGACTTGGGCCTCCTTATCTGCTGGACTCATATTTTATTCCCATTTTTGGAAGGTCTTTTGCTTGGAAGAATATCCCCACTCAGTTCCTTATTAGACAGAGATCCCAAGACTCTCATCCACCATAGCACTCCTCTGGCTATTTTTGACATCTGTCCTAAGTTGTGTGCACAGGTCACACCCACCCTGCTCCCAAGGTGCAACGTACCCCAGGTGCATTCAAGCTTTCTGACCTGTCTGTTCCTGACAATATTCTACTGGCTTTCCCCCCTCCCATATCTCTGCCTATGGGGCTGCTGTGGATTCTCTTGGATTTCTTTAACAGCTCCGACCAGAAAGAGTGAATTAACATGAGCTCTTCTGTCCAGTTTCTTTACTTGGCCCGCCGATGGAAAGAGAATTGCTTCTCGTCCTAGCTTGTCAAATTTGCCCAAGTGCTAACAAAGCTGCCCTCCTCTCTGCAGGACACCATGTTTGTCTGTAATTGCAGCTCTGTCTCCAGTTGTAAGGGCAACCAGCTGTCGGTGCCCATCACCGGCTGTCTTCCCATCTTGTCTTTCACACGTCCCTGAGGAACACCCTGGATCTCGCTGACTTTGGGTTTTCTGATGCCCCAGGCTCGGAACAACTGAGATTATTCTGCATGATTTTAGCCTCATCTCTTTCCATCGCATCTCTCATTTCACCTCTTGTGTTGGATGGAGTTAAGTGTTCTCCCCTCTCCCCCATACTTCCATTCCTTCCCTCCCACTCTGCTACCTCCTCCCTCTTCTTCCTCCTCCACTTAGTTGATAGGTTTGGTGTATTCCTTACTGGTAACTTTTTCTTCCCTAGATAAGTTATTTCAAAACAGGAATACTGTTCCCTGTGACTCATGAAATGTTTGAGAAAATCCAATTTGGATCCACAACTCAAATGCTGAAAGACCCAAGCACAAGAAGGGGGATAACTTGGTATGCATTTTTCCATATGATTATTCTAAAGCAGGAAATCAGGTGCAGAAATGAACATTTGCTTCTCATGGGATCATAGCTTTAGAGAGAGAGGCAACCTTACTAGGCCAGTGTATGCAAACTCCTCCTTTTATAGAAGAGGAAATTGAGGTTCAGAGAGGTGACCCCCAGGGTCACGGAGGTACTGAGTGGTGGAGGCAGGATCTAAACCCCTGCTCTTGGACTCCAAGTCCAGTGATTTCTGTGCCTTCAGGAGAAGATCATGAATAACAGCTTGTTCTTCAACATCAGTTTTGTAAAGACATTTGGATGAAAATTCTAATATTTAGATCCTGGAATTGACAGCTGGTCATTGCTCATCCCCACTATCATTCTCTGCAGCTCCCAGCATCCCTGAGCTGAGATAACACAAATTTATTTAGCCAAGTCAAACACATTTAGTCTGTTTCTCTGAAATTCACAGTCTATAGTGTTGAGTTGGGTTTTTATTTTCCCTTCTACTAAGGTTCAATCATAGTGACTTTAGTCCTGAACATGGCAGCCAGGGCTGTTTTTTCATAACTTTAATGTATTTTGTAAACTTTCTTTTCCCTGCTCTCTGCCTCCTCCCTTCTATCTTTCTATGTCAAATATACACACTTTCTTCTACCTGTCTGTCATCCTCACACTTCTCTGCCATATTATATTCTCACTCCAATATGAACATTCTTTCTCTCTCTTTTTTTTTGGTGGAGAAGGGGAGGGAGTGGACGGAGGTGGTTCAGACCTTGATTTCAAAGGCAGTATCAAACACAAGTAGAAAGTGGATCCTTATTTAGAAAACCATGAATTAACATTGTCTATGTTGCGTTGTATTTTTGTTTATTTTGTTAAATTTCCCAATTATCTTTTCATCTCAACTTTATTCTGTTAAATTTCCCAATTATTTTTTAATCTCAATTTTATTTGGTTAAATTTCCCTATTATTTTTTAATCTCAAAAAAACCCCAGCTCAATTTAATCTCAATTTTACCTTGGTTCAGGCCTCACTGGGGAGTTTTGCTGGTCTCTTGCAGTTGCTGGGCCCCAAGTTTGACACATCTTCCCTACAGAACAGCTAGGTAGAGTAATGGACGTGGAGTTAGGAACACCTGAGTTCAAATCTGGCCTTGGACTCTTACTAGTTGTGTGACCTTGGACAAGTCACTTCACCCTGTTTGCCTAAGTTTCCTCATCTCTAAAGTGAGTTAGAGAAGAAAATGTCAAAACACTTCAGTATCTTTGCCAAGAAAACCCCAAAGAGGGTCATGAAGAGTTGGACATGACTGAAAACAACTAAACAAGAAGAACAAAAAGGGAACTTTCCCAGGAAGGATATTCCCCCTACCAAAGTATATGGGCAGCTTTTCTTCCCTTTCCAATCTTGGATAGTTTCCTGAGCTAAATGACTTGGTTGGCACGTGTCAGAGGTTTTTCTAGATGCTCCTTCTCTATCTTCCATGCTGTGTCTTGGGTGGGACTGCCTGGTCTGGCCTGGTCTTTCTGCAGCTCAGCCTGTCAGGGCCCTATGCTTGTCACCATCTGCCCTTGCCTCCTCTCTGGGTCTCTGTGGAGATAGCATGCATCTTCAACTATTCTAAAATAAAAGAGGAAATAGACATCTACTTGGTCCCACCAAAAGGCAGGCTTTGTGGAACCCTGGGTGGAAGTTACAAAGATCCTTATGTCATCTGGTTCTAAAGAAACAAATATTCATTTAGGTCTGTCCCAGGTGGAACAGGATGCACGGGAGGCAGAAGGTTCATTCATTCTATGAACGTTATATTGAGGTCCTGCTAAGTATAAGCCATTGTTCCAGTCTCTTGGGTTACAAAGATAAAAACAAGCCTTTCCCTCAAAGAGTTACATTTTTCTGAGTGGAAATGGCAGGTACATAAGTAAATGCAAAGTAATTTTGGGGGTGGGGGCGAACACCAGGAGCTGGGGAGTCAGGCAGCACCTCATTTCAGAGGTGGTACCTAAGCAGAACTTTGAAGGAAGTTAAGGATTTGGGGATGTGGAATGAGGGAGGGAGCACATGGAGAGTAACCTGAACAGTGACTTGGAGAAGGGATCTTCCACTGAATCAAAGATCTCAAACTGGAAGGGGTGTCAAAGGTCATCTAATTCAGCCCTACTCGTTCTACAGATGAGGAAACAGGTCAGAGAAATCCAACAGCTCACCAGTCTATCACCCAGATGGTAAACATGGCAAGTGGGAATTGAACCCAGGTTGACTCCAGAGCAAGTTTTGGAATTCCACCCAATTTGGGCAGGACACAGAGTGCACAAAGGATAGTGATGAGGAACAAGCCTGCAAAGGTAGGTTGAAGATAGTTTGTGATGGCTGGAGGTGCCACACAGAGGAATTTATAAGCAATTCCAGAGGCAAGAGGGAGCCAATGAAGATTCTTGAGGAGAGGAATAGCAGAGTCAGACCTCTGCCTTAGGAATATCACTTTGGAATCTATGTGGAAGATGGATTGAACAGAGGGTACTTCAAGCTATGTTTTAATGATGACTTATTCAGTTAAATTCAACGTGACCCATACTGTGCTAGGCACAAGGATGTGTCAGTGCTTCGATCTTGGCATTGTCACAGACTCTTTATTCTCCCTCAATCTGCATATCCAGTTGTTTGCTAATTCTTCCTGTTCCTACCAGCTTTCACAGCTGATCTCTTCTGTGTGCTCATACAACCACCATCTTAGTTCAGATTCATCTCTTGCCTAAATTATTATAATGACCTCCTAATTGGTCTTACTGCCTCAAGTCTCTATTTTACTCTATCCTATATATAACTGTCAAAGTCATTTTCCTTAAGTGCAAGTCACTCTCCTATTCAATTAACTCCAGCCACTTCCTATGGCTTCTAAGGATAACATATAAATTCCTCTTTTGAGTTTTTAAAGCCCTTCACAGCCTGGCCCCGGCCTATCTTCCCAGCCTTATTGGACATCAGTGCCCAACATTACTCCTGCCATCCAGGCAAATTGGCCTTCCCTTTATTCCTCACTAATAACACTCCATCTCCCACCTCTGCTTCTTTGGACCAGCCATTCCCCATGCCTAGAATGAACTCCCTCTTCACCACCATCTCATAAAGACTCTTCTTTTAAGATGTCAGTCACGTACCATCTTCTGCATAAAGCTTTTCCTGATACCTTAATTGCTAGTGCCCTTCCTCACAAATGCCACCTTGCATTTAACTACTATACACATATTTTATATATACATATATATTTATTAACTTTATGTTTATGCAGCATATGTTTTTATATGTACTTGTCTCCTCCCATTAGACTATAGGCTCATTGCTAGTTTGGAATGTTTAATTCTTGGTACCTATATCATCAGCTCCAGGCACATAGAAGCTTAATAAATACTTATAGACAAAGCACAAATGAAAATGAAATGGCCCCATACCCTAAAGAACTTACATTCTACTGGGGAGAAAACAGCATGTATAATGGTAGGGGTTCCTTTTTTAAGCACAGATTGCACTAAATGGCCTCTAATGTCCTTTTCAACTCTGTGATTCTGAAATTAATTAATTGGCCGAGTCATCTCTTCCACTTAGTCAACCAAATAGTGCCCCTGGTCTGTGTGCTTTAAAGGATTCTTAAAAGGGAAAGGCCCCCAAAGTCCGTTTTTTGATTTTTATATAAATCAGCAACCACAAAATCCCAAAGTCCTGCTTGTCTACTTAACATGAACAAGATTTTTCAATAAACCATTGTTGGAAGTGATCATTAAACACAATCCACAATGAGAAGCTATGCACTGGGTGGAGGGTTTTCTCCAGTGGGTTTATAGTGGTAAGGGCTCATGGAGTTAAACCAAATGCATAGCTTGCTTCAAACCTTATGGATCTAGAGTTCTGAACCAAACTTGAACCTTGTGGGGGTTGAAGTTTGTTTATTCTTGGCAACGTGAAGCTTCCTAATTCTTGGAAAGGAGCTTAAAGTGGCTTATAAAAAAGGCTCATGAGGGGTTTTGTGCATCAGACTCTTACAAAACAACCTTTTGATGAGTTAAGTGTAAATGAATCTGAAACAGACGGATTAAATTTCCCTGAAATACACATGGGTTTAATAATTGGGGAAGGGGGAGTACTTTAGGCAAAATGCTCAGTTGGCTTTTTTTGTGCCCAAAACATTCAGGAAATCGTTTGTGCTCAACGAGCCCTGAATGCGGTTGAGTTTGTCTCTCTTTCATGATTACCTTTTAGTGTTGGGACTAATTACCTAGATTAATGACTGAGAACTTCCACGAGGGTCCTATTTCAAGGCTTCATCGTGGCATGGAGGTGACCCTGAGATCTGGAAGCACAAATCTCGACAGGTCTGGAATTGTCAAGTTTTTGTCTTTGTACGCCCAGTCCCTGGCACCATGCCCTATACATAGTAAGCACCTAATAATGTTTGAATCGAGTTATACCAAGCTGGGAAGCCTTTATGGGCCTGCAGATAAACATTAGATCTAAAGACAAGACTAGTTAAGTTTAGAGAATCCTGTCACTAGGGTAGCCAACTGGTGAAGATTTTTCAGAGAAAGAGTTTTTCAGAGAAATTCATGAAGACCATGAGCTGAGTCCTAGAAAGGTTGCAATATGCATCCAGGGAGGGATGACCCACCTAGAGGAAATCACAGCTCTTTGAAACCATGGTTGAAAACACAGAATGTTGTCAGTCCAGAGCTCGGTATTGTATATGTAAGCACAAAACTTATCTTCTTGCTTCCATCCTCACTATGCTTGACCTGGGGGACTTGGCACTTTGAAGTAACAAGATGTTGCTCTTAAAGGCCATTAAACTACAAAAGCCTAAAAATAAGTAGATAAAACGAGAATTATCTCACTGTCAGAGTTCTCTTCCTTTCTTGCAAAATGAAGGGGTCCCTCAAGGAGAGGGAATACGTACAGTACTCTAGACCCTTATGCCTAACAGTGATTTCCCAGGGCTATCTAGTTGATGTTGGCTTATCTATGTACACATTGCCTCTTCTAGTAGAATGCAAGCTGTTGAAGCCAGGGACCTTTTCATTTAATTTTTTTTCTGTATTTCCAGTACCTGAATAGTGGGTGATTCTCCTGAGCCTGATATGGGGAATATTCCATAGGGGGGAAATTATTAATGACTTAGACAATGGAATAATGAACATGCTTACTAAATTGCACATAAAATCTAGACTAGCAAGAGAATATGTTTAAAAAAAACTAAAGGGGCAGCTAGGTGGTGCAGTGAATAGAACACCGACTGTGGAGTCAGGAGGACCTGAGTTCAAATTCAGCCTCAGCCACTTGACACACTTACTAGCTGTGTGACCTTGGGCAAGTCACTTAACCCCAATTGCCCTGCCTTCCCTCTCCAAAAAAAAAAGACCAAAAAATCCCTTATAAGCATTATCAGGATTTTAGATGGTTAGGATACACTGATTAGGTTCTCGGTCATTAATCTTGGTCATCTAGGCCAGAAATATAATAAGCTTTAATGAGGACAGAATTAGACTACCTCATGGAATCAGTGAACATTTACTAAGCTTCTACTATGTGCCAGAAACAAAGACAAGCAAAACAGTTCTTGCCTTCGAGGAGCTTATACTCTAATGTGGGAAACAACATGCACGTACATATATTAACATAACCCCAGTTTTAAATAACCTCTCTCATAAGGACTTTGTATATTATAATTATTGTTCATGTCAGGTGGGTCTAACTCTTTTGGTCATTGTTATTGTTCATTGTTATTGGTTGTTTCAGGCATGTCTGTCTGACTCTTTGTGACCTTATTTGGTGTTTTCTTGCTAAAGAGGTTTGAGTGCTCTGCCATTCCCTTCTCCAGCTCATTTTACAGAGAAGAAAACTGAGGCAAATAGGCCTGGCGCTCTATCTACTTTGCCACCTAGCTGCCCTTGGGTATTGTTACTGAGCCTTTAAGGGAACAGAAGCCAGAGGAGTGACAGGCAATTAACTGTCACTTGAAGAGAGTCACCTGTCATGACAGACTGTATGAGGGGGTGCAGAGAGAAAGGGCCAGGCAACTTCTTCCTGAGAGACTGAGTTAACTGTCACAGAGAAGAGTCTGAAAAGACATTTTGGAAGAACAGAGTTTATGTCTTATTCTTTGAAGTCTATTCTGAGAATAGACTTTAACTGCTATCCTGAGAAAGCTGAAATGTCATCATTGGACTGTGATCCAGGGCTGAGTCAGCCGTTGATGAGGAACAACTCTGGCTGGGTTATTTCTCATAGTTGAAACTGTGTGTGTGTGTGTGTGTGTGTGTGTGTGTGTGTGTGTGTGTGTGTGTGTGTGTGTATGCATGTGTGCAGGCATGCCCTTCAGTATACCTGGAAGTCAGGAAAACCTGAATTCAGATCCAGTCTCATCCTTTCTAGCTGGATGACCCTGGGCAAGTCATTTAACCTCTGATTACCTGACAAAATGAATCCACTGAAGAAGGAATAGGCAAACTATTCCAGAATTTTTGCTAAGAAAACCCCTTGGACAGTTAGAGTCTTCGGGGTCACAAAGAGTTGGAGATGACTAAATGATTGAATAACAACAACATATATATATATACACACAACATATATAAACATATGTAAACAACATGTATACACATGTATACACACATGCACACACTATATATATATGTTTCTATATTTATATAAATAATAAGTCTAGAAATGTAGGTTGGGGCAAGGCTATAAATGTAAAAATAAAACTATAAATGCCAAACAGAGAGATCTGAATTTGAGACTGATGGTAATAGGGAGTCACTGGATTTTACTTGGGGGAAGAGAGTGACATAGTTAAACCTGTGTTTTAGGGAAAATACTCTGCTGTTTGGATATTAGAGACACTAGAGGCAGGGAGACCACATGAAAGTCTATTATAATGGTTCACGGGAAAGATGGTGGATTGAGGACTTGAGCTAGTTTGGTGGCTTTGTGAAGAAAGAGGGAAAGATGTTTTGGAGAAACAAACCAAAAAGCCAAAAAACCACCAAGTATTTGGTGATGTGTTAGATATATAGAAGGAGAAAATGACACTAAGGTTTTGAACCTGAATGATCAGAAGCATGGTGGTAGCCTCAAGAGAAATGGGGAAATTCAGAAGTGGGGGGATTTAAGGGGAAACCATAATGAGTTCTGTTCTGGACATGATCAGTTTGAGATGTCATCCAGTTTGAAATGTTCAATAGGTAGCTGTTGAGCTTAGGAGAAAGTATAGGATTGTATATATTGATCTGGGAATTATCTGCTGGTGATAGTAATTAAAATCATGGGAACTGATAAGGTCATCAAAAGAATATATAGAAAGAGTAAAGAAAAAATGGTCTAGGTCACAGGGGTATGCCCACAATTAGGGGACATGATATAGCTGATGGCCTACCAAAGGAGACCGAGATGTCAGACATATAAGGAGAACTAGGAGAGAACAGTATCACAAAAACCCATATGGGAGGGGCATCTAGGTGGTGCAGTGAATAGAGCACTGGCCCTGGAGTCAGGAGGACCTGAGTTCAAATGTGGCCTCAGACACCTGACACTTATTAGCTGCGTAACTTTGGGCAAGTCACTTAGCCCCAGTTGCCCTGCTTCACCCACCCCCCTCCAAAAAGCAAAAAGACAAAACAAAACAAAAACCCATAGGGGAATGTGAAGCAAATAGTGTTAAATGACGAAGAAAAGTCTAGAAGGAAGAGGCTTGAGAAAAGACCATTAGATTTGGCAAGTAAGAAATCATGGGTATTACTGCTATACCAATCAAACTACCAAAGGGTTACTTTGTAGAGTTAGACAAACAACAACAGATTTCATCTGGAGGAATAATAGATTTAGAGTATAAAAGAAAATAATGTTTAAAAGGTAGGAATGAACGTATGAAATTTTAATTCTATTGACCTCAAATTACATTATAAAGCAGCAATCATTGAAATTTTTGGTACTAGTTAACAAATGGGAAAAATCGATGAAACAGACTAGATAAGGAAGAATCAGGGAAAAAATGGAACTTAATAGAGGCAACAATCACAAAGGCAAAATAAATCATTTTAATTACATGAAATTGAAAAGCTTTTGCACAGACTAAATTAATGCCTTCAGGAAAAGAAAGAAAGTGGTGGGCTGGGGAAAAATCTTTGTAGCAAATATCTCCATAAGTACCTGATATTCCAGATATACAAATATAAATATAAAAAGACCCGAAATGTTTAAGGCAAAAGCCATTTCTCAATAGATAAGTGGTCAAAGGATACAACAGGAGAGTTCCCAAAAGGTTTGCCAGCTATTAAAAAACATATCAAGGAATGTTTCAAATCAGTAATAATGAAAGTAATAAATCAAAGCAATTCTGAGTTTTCACCTCACACCTAATAAATCAGTGAAGATGACAAAAGATGGGAAAAGTCAATGTTTAAGGAGGTGTAGAAAGAAAGACAGTCCCACTAAAACAGTGTAGGTGAATTTCTGACTTGGCAATGAAAGGAGGAATTTCCTCATCTGTTCTCCAGGGCCAAGATGGGTCATTACAATACTGCAGTGTTTGGTTTTGTTCTGGTGGTTTTTTTCTTTCTTTTTTCCTTTTTTAGTACATTACTGTAGAGTTGTGTGTAATGGTTCCTATCACTTGCTTTCTTCACTCTATCTTTTCACATGAATCTTCCTATGTTTCTCTGAATTCTTCATATTAGTAATAACACGACACAATAATATTCCATTATATATACATCCCACAATTTTTTCAGCCTTTCCTTAATTGACAGGTCCATGCTTTGTTTCCAGTTGTTGGCTACCACAAAAAAAAAAAAAAAACTATTTCTATGAATATTTTGGTACATACGAGATCTTTCTGTCTTTGGGTATGTGCCCAGTCAGTGGACGGACACATATCAACATCGAACTTGCATATATCAACATACAACTTAGGGTCTTTTCTTACAGAATGGAAATAGTCTTCTGGAATTAACCTGCTTTTCCAAAGGAGGAAACTGAGGACCAGGGCATCTTTCTCAGTGTTCCACAGCCACTAAGTCACAGAGACAGAAGTCGATTTGAGAATCTGTGAAGTTTTAGGTCCTTTAACTACCTCAGCCATGTGCTGCCCATCTGCATCCTCCCCCATATTTCCCTGTGGCTCCAAGCTTGCTCAGCTGTGTGGCTAGGAGTGAAGCAGGCTGAATGCTGATTTTCTTGTTTCTCTGCCAGTAAATCCCTTTCTTTTTGGTGTCCTCTGAAAGCAGCCACATTGCTGCTTTTGCTCTCTCTTTATTTTCTCTTCAACTTGGAAACAATCTAATTAGTTAATGCTACTAGAAAGTTGCCTACAACTTGTCAGACGGCTCATCAAAGGCTCAGAGCCAGTGCCTGGGGGAAATGTCTCATTAGTCTTTATAAATTCAAGGTTAAAGGATATTTTTCCCCCTTCACCTTCAGAAACTCGTAAGTTGTTCTCTTGCCCCTTCTTGTTCCAGTTCAAAACCACAGGCAGCCATGGCAGACCGAAAGAGAGCATTAACTTGACAGTCATTGAAACAGAATGTTTGGTTAATTTTTTTTTCTTAAACAAGTGTCCGCTTCTCAACTACTGCATTAAAATAATCCGATTTTTCACTAGTGCTAAAATAATACTTCCCTAACTCCCCCTGCTCCCTAACGGCATATCTTAGTGAAGAATTACAGAAATGTATCCAATTGGTGTTAGGGGGACAACCCATCAAGTACCAACATTGGTATTATCCCATTCTTAGACAGACACTGCATATGATCAATGAGCTGAGCCAAGAATTGAGGCGGATGATGAAAAAAAGACTGGATTGGACTTGGGAAATTGTGTAATTCTTTTAATGGTCCTAAACTTCTCCCTGAAATAAAGGCCCATATTTTTTAATACCAATATTCTTCTGGTAGTGATGTGTGGCTATGAGTCATGAAATACCATGTTTTCTGAAGAAGTGAAATTGAATAACACCCAAAGGGCAATGGAGAGGCATATGGTAGGTGTGAGCAGGCTGTAATACATTATAAATTTGGAATTGTGCAAGAGAAATAGGGTATAAAGAATGGCATCAGAGATGCAGGAATGAGCTGGGAACCTAGCAAGAGTGAGGGAGAACCAATGGATGAGTCACATATTCCAATGGTAACCAGGCAACATCAAGAGAATTATAATATTCCTTGGTAACTTGTGTTAAACTGCATAGAAGATTTGTAGGAGGACATATAACAAGGATAGTATAGGTTGGGCAGGGGTGAGTGACTTGTGATCTGCCTTATTGGAAGGGATATAAAGATGGATGAGATCACAGATCCATGGGAGCATCTAATTACCAAAGGTAATCATTCTTGATCAAGAATCATCTACCCTATCTCAAATGAGATAATCTATTTAAAATGCTCCACAAGCCTTAAAACATTATGTGAATGCTGACCAGTATTACTCTTTTATAATAACCCCCTCCCTTCAAATTACCTCCTACACCCAGGTTATTTGGCCCCGTTTCCCAAATTTGACATTTATCAAGGTCTGAAAACTCATCCAAATTTATCCTGCTGTGATTTAGGCCCATTTTCTGATCCTCTGTCTGGTAATGAAGAACGGACTCTTGCTCTGAATACCCTGTACCTTCATTGACTTGAAGGTTGCTGGTCCAGATTTTCTGATGACTGTCTCTGGCTCCTCCCAGTCTGGAAAAAGAATATTTACAGTCACTGCTATGACTCTCTGCTCCCCCAAATGCATTTATCTTTGGCCTGTGCCTAATAAAAATACATTATTCTTTATGTATTCGTTTGATGTCTACATGATCTTGTCTATCTGCAGCATGTTGGGGACTGTTGTTGCTACTTGCCTTAGATTTGAATTTCCTCCAGGTCTGGATGGAAGACATCTCATTGCCTAACGCAATTACAAAAGCTTTTTAAAGATGGCAGTGATGGAGAAGGCATGGTTACATTTCACCTTTCTAGGCCTTAGTTCTCCCATCTACAAAATGAAGGGGTTGAGTTATGAGATCTCTAAAAATAATAGCTAATATTTACATATCACTTCAAAGTTTGCAACTATACAAGCATCTCATTTTATCTTCACAATAACTCTGGGAGGTAGGTGTTATTATTATTCCCACTTTACAAATGAGGATATCAAGGCAGACAGAGGTTAAGTGACTTGTCTAGGGTCATATAACTTGTATATAATTTGAGGCAGAATTTGAACTCAGGTTTTCCTGACTCCAGCCAGCTGTCCATCTACTATACCACCGTGCTGCCTTCAAGCTCTAAATTTATGATCTTATGAAAGGGAAAGATAAATTGTGAAATATTCATGTAGACATTATTATCAGGACAAGTCTGGTCAAGATTGACAAGGTCAAAGAATAAGTCCCTTGTAGAATGTCTTCTTTTACAGGATAAAACATCCCTTTTGGCATTATTTTTGAGGCCTTTATGCTATCTTCTCCATGAAGAAGTATTCTTACCCAGGGTACTACATGCCCCGAACATGACACTGATGATGACTGAGTCATGGCTAGTGGAGAGATGAATTTCACCATTGGGTCTGTCCTCTAGAAAGAAAAGACATAAATTTTGAGAGCTCGAGACCTTATGAGTTCCTAGAGAGTGAACCACTCCCTGGAGAGATTCATAGACAATATTGAGTTCTTGGAGTAGGCATTCTAGAGAGAAGAGAAAGGGGCCAAACAGCAGCTAGGCTTAAGGAGCAGCAAAGGTCAGAGATATACTGGGAAGAAGCAAACCCAGACCTCACCTTCCATTAGTACAATGAGTTAGAAGGCAGTTGATTCTCTAATGACTTGCTCCTCCCTGCCCTAACCCAAATTGTTCCCATTTAAAAAGGATTCTCAATTTTGAACACTCAAACCTAGCAAGCTATCTTGGGGTTTACTGGCTAGATTCCTTTTTTTTTTTTTTTTTTTGACCACGGGGTAAACCCAAATCCCTCTGTCTCTCATTGATTGGTCAACAATAGGTCCCAGACCAAGCCTTACTTGGTCTTCCTTTGGATTCTGATGACTCAGAGTGACTGTAAATAGCAATTGTTTTGGCCAGAAACCCTGCGGGTCTTCCCTTTCCATATTTATTTTACTTTTATTTATTTGTTTGTTTGTTTTTGACTAGGTAAAAGTGGCCATTCTTTGCCTAATTTTACCTAGCCTTAATCGCTGAATGGGCATTGCCTCAGACCAACTGGGACCTGGGAAAGACCCTGGCTTGAAAAGGCTAAAGCCTCCCAATGCTTCTGGCCCCATCTCCAATCATCCTGACCCATAGATCTATGTATCTTACCACTGAACCTAGTGCTACTGTAGCCTGATAAGTCTTATGGGTTGTCCTTTATTCTCAAAGATGGCCAATGGCATCAGGAAGATGATGTCATGGCTTGCAAGTGAATTGGATTTAAATGAGGAAGGGCTGTGCAAAGTCACCAGCCTCACTCTCTCCTCTGGAGCCATGTGGGTTGAGTGGCAAGATATAGATTAGCATGACTAGAAATGGCCCTGGATACCATGGGAGACCTTGTCCTTTTCCCCGTAAGCCTACAAGATTTTATAGGTCCCTGAGGAAAGTGGAACTTACTGGAAAAAGAGAGGTTGACTCTCAATTCCAAATACTTTTTCCTCAGCACTATAAACCTGGAGAATTGCCCCTAGAGGCAATGGAGCCCACCAGAAAGTGAAAATGGAATTGTCTTGAAGGTTTAGGGAGTCGGATATACATTTTTCTTGGTTTTTCCATTTAACGTCAAGTGAAATATAGCCTGCCCTTTATTGGATGGATTGTCAGCCTGAGTGCTTGCATTGGAGCTGAGGATCTTATATCCTTTTCTGTGGAGAACTAGAAGTGAGCCAAATGCTAATGTTCTAAGGGTGGGGAAAACACTGGGGTGATGGAGAGGGGGTACAAACCCAAAAGAGTGACTTATGAGAAGACTTCCAAGACTTAACCCAATCCAAGTTAACCAAAAACTGGAGTTCTAGGTCACAGGTTACATTTTAAATTATTTTTTAATTTAATTTAATTTAATTTAATTTTTTTTTGTAGAATGTGAGGGCTGGAAGGTACTTACTTTAGTGATCATCTAGTCCATAGCTTCTATGGTTTCCATTTTATAGATGAAGAAACTGAGGGTCAGGGTGATTAAGCTACTTGACAGAAGTTGTTAATTAGCAGAATTAGAACCCAGGTCCTTTCAATTCTAATTTAGTACACTTTTCATTAAACCAAACCATTATCAAAATCTAAAAAATTAGCCTTGAAAGGAAGAGAAAAGGGGAGTGGCATTCAATTCAGTTCAACACACATTTTAAGTGCCTACTATATGTGCATTTTAAACAATTTTATTTTTAATTTATGGAGTAAAACAAGCATTTCCATAACATAGTAAAATAAAAAAGATGATTGCACATGAAATTGCAAATCTACCATGCACGTCTTGCCATTACTTTCAAATATACAACAAAATGATCATGCAAATTCCTTTCTTCCCTTCTCCTCCCCACCCTAGAGATAGCTACCATTAAACACAAACAGATATGTATATGTAAAAGTATTCTATACATACTTCTATGTACATTTTGATAAGTGGTAGGGTTAGAAAAAAGTGAAACTGTCCTTTGCCCTCAAGGAGTTTGCATCCTACTTAGGGCACTATAATATGTACTCAAGTAGGTAAATGCAAGGTAATTTGAAAAGTAAGAGCACCCTAATAATTAGGAGGATTAGGTAAGCCTTTGGGGAGTTGAGATAAGCCATGGGAACAGTTTATTCAAATAAATGCACAGCACTAGGAGATAACACGCTGAGATTGGGGACCAGAGAGTAACCTGATTTGACTGAAACAAAGAGGATTAACAGGATATGAGGCTGGAAAGGGAGATTTGAAGCCAGATTGTGGAGAGTCTTAAATGCTAAATGACAGACCAAGATGTTTCGATTTTATCCCAGATCAAGAGGAAGCCAATGAAGATTTTTGAGTAGGTAAGGAATATGGCTATATCTATCCGTGCCTTGGGAGGGTTATTGTACAGCTGTGTGGGGTGTGAATTAGTTAAAGGGAATGGGCGTGGGGGAGAGGCTGGAAACAGGAGGAACAATTAGGAAGCTATTCCAGTGTTTCAGGTGAGTCAATGAGAGCCTGAATTAGGTGGCTGGCTGTATGAGTGGAGAAAAGGGGGCATTTTCTGGAGACATGGAGATAAACTCAGTGAGACTTGGCAACTGATTGAATGTGGTAGGTGAGAGAAAATGAAAAGTCAAGGGTGACTGAGATGATGAGTCCTGAGTGTCTGGGAAGTCACAGCAGGGATGATGATGAACCTGCCAGGGTCTATGTCCTAGGGCTCCTCCACTTGGCATGGAAGACTGAAACAACAGAATATTTCCTGGGGTGGACAGTAGCTTTCTCCAAGCACCCAAGTGCCGAGGAAACTCTGAACAGCACTCTATGCCAGTCCTGGAATCAGGATTCCTGAGCAAGGACACTCAAAGCCACAGGAATGTCCCTCTGAAGCAGGGTTGAAAAGGGACTTCATAGTGACTCTGGATGGAGAGGATGAGGCAGTTTTTTCCCATGTGACCAGGCTCTTTGTCTAGACGTGCTTCTTTCCTGACCATCGGGCTGTGCGGTTGCTCCCACTGTATAGGCTATTACTGCTTTGGAAGCTTACAGAGTTCTTCTCCCTGCCCCCTCCCCTTCAGTCTGCTTATTCTCTAATTGCTGGGCTTGTAAACAGACAGATTTATGACTGCGTTCATCAGTGCTGGCCCTCGGGTATAACGTGCCTTCCCTTGCAGACTGGTCAGTGAATAATGAATTAATGAGCCTGCCTCAGGTTCAATAACTAGCTGAGCATTCGGGGATCTTTACTGTACCTAGCACACCACAGTGTGTGCAATCTGCTTATCACCCGTGGCATTCAGACCATAATGCCTCTCCCCACCAGCAGTTGTTACCTTGTGGGTCCTTGGTCACCAGGGCAACCTTCAAAGGGTGTTGTCTCCTAAATCCTCAAGAGAAATTGTTCAGAGAACATCATTTGGTTTCCCCCCGCCAAGATTCCATTTGAGGTTGATCTCATATTTTAATTTTTTGTGGGGGTAGGGAAGAGAAGCAAACCCAGACCTGCAATTTCATCTGTTTGGGAAACTACAGGTGTGGAAACTACCCTGCACCATTGTGGACTTAGGAATCTTAGAATTAAGAGCATGATGGCATTTCTCAGTTTCCCTTTGTTCCTCAACTGTAGACTAGTAGTAACATGCTGATCCCATCTTAGGAAGTCATACGTGTATTGGTTATTGTAAGAATTGGATGGAATTGGATTCCATAGGTTGGGAGCCTATGGAAACTTGGAAGGGACCCAGGGGGAGAACTGGGAAAAGCTGATGACCTTCCCCTTCTAATCAACATGTTCTGCAAGTCTAAAATTAAGTGAGTTTTCATGAAACCTCAAATCTAATGCCCTTTTTTTATTATTAGCATGATGGGAGAGGGGGGAAGATATGTCCTCAGATGGATTTGGGCATTGATTTCCTGCTGCTTTTTCTACCAACAGGCCAAAACCTATGATGACCTATGTCAATTAAAACTTTAGAGCCAGAAGACTTTTTTTTTAAAGCAATTGGGGTTAAGTAACTTGCTCAAGGTTACACGGCTAGTCATTATTTATGTGTGGGTGCTCATTTTCTGAGGCCGCATTTGATCTCGGGTCATCCCAACTCCGAGGCCGGTGCTCTTACACCTAGCCGCCCCTTTAGGGCAATTGGGGTTAAGTAACTTGCCCAAGGTTACACGGCTAGGTTTTTGTTTTGTGTGGATTAAGTGTCGGAGGCCAGTTCCGAACTCAGGTCCTTCTGACTCCAGGGCCGGCGCTCTATTCACTGCACCACCTAGCCGCCCCGCCAGAAGACTTTTAAGGTGATCTAATCCATGTCCTGCATTTTACAGATGAGGAAACTGAGGCCCATAGAGGTTAAATAATTTACCCAAGGCCACATAATAAATCCTTTTCAGAGATTTCAAATGGTGACTTCCATATTAGAAAGAACATTTATTTTAGAGTTAGAAGACCTAAAGTCCCAATTTTAATACTTATTTAGTTATATAATGCTGGGAAGTTCCAATCAGCCTCAGCCTTAGTTTCCTCATATGATTAAAAACAAGAGTAACAATATCTGTCTCATAGGGTTGTGATGTAGAAATCATCTTATAAATCTTAAAGTGCCTTATAAATGTAAGTTTATTATTTTTAAGAGGAGGAAGAAGGAAGAGATGGCAAAATGATTACATTCTATATAAGGCATTAGGTTATATGACCTATAAAGTACCATCCAGCTCCAGATCTAGGAGTCAATGAGTTATGTAAGTAAGAATAAAATGAGTCTCTTATAAAAGAGAAATCTGCAACAATATGAATTTAGTTATGACTCAGAGTTAAATACTCTAAGACTTTTAAGCTTCCTAGTAGAAGTTGGAAAAAAAATCTATGAATATCTGCATAAATCCAATCTAGTGAACCAGGAGCCCACACCCATGAGAGCAGAGACAAGGGCTCCATAAAGTATGGAATTAAACATGTGCAATCCATAAAAAGGTTTTCCCTAGATCAAGCAGGTTTGGGTCAATTGGCAGAAACTCGAACATAAACTGTTCCCTGATATTTCTGGTAGGGGACCAATAGGTTGACTATAAAATTTAACCATCATGAGGAATTCAGAGAAGATCATTGTCTGGAAATATACAGTGGAAATCCATTGTCTAGCAATTGGATCCTATGTCAAGTCCTAGCTCTCCAAATTGGATAGTCGATAGTCAATAAACATTTAAGAGCCTCACTATGTGCCAGACACTGTGCTAAATGCTGAGGACATAAACACAAAAAAGGAAAGTCAGTCCCTGCCCTCAATGAGCTTTACAATTTTATGGGAGAGACAACAGTCAAAAGTAAGCTAAAAGGCAGGAGTGAAGGGAAAGCACCCAGTGTGGCAGCACGGTAGAAAAAGTCAGAGAGTTTCTAAATGAGTGCAGTCAGGTGGGAAATGAAGAGCTATCTGAGGTCTGTCCTGTCCTCTTTCCTTAATGAAGGAGTTTATGGCTCCACCTTTAATCAGAGGGGCAGAGGTTACTGATGATTTGCAAGTAATAAGGCTGATTGTCTCTGACAAGATGATGAGACTTCCCAAGTTTGCTGGGGACATGGCAAAGAAGTCAGTTAAGTCCAAAATGAGTTCTATTGGAGAATTCAAAGACTCTAAAATTAGTGTTGCTAGACAAACAAAGAAGTCCCAAACCAATCTAACTTTTTGGGAAATGTGGAAATGTTCTTCACCAGCACCAACACTATGGAAATGTGTGTGTGTGTGTGTGTGTGTGTGTGTGTGTGTGTGTGTGTGTGTGTGTAAGTGTAATTTAGCAGAAGCAAGATGGAGGGTCTTAAGGCCTTCAATTGTACAGTCAGCCTAGTTTCAAGATCCCCAGTTCCAGGATCTATTTAATTATTGGGCTACACATGGCAGTCCTGCAGGGATTCCTGGAAAAGAACCGGTTGACCCTGCCCTTCCTTCATCAGAGACTGTTGCTCATGAACAGGAAAAATAAGAGATCCTGCCACAACTAGAGAGGCCTGAACATTATCACCTATATGCAATCTGATGGATCATTTGGCAAGGACAGTGATATTCATCAAATTGGACCTTCAGGAAGGCATACAACCTGGTCAAATATGTAGGCAAGATGAATGGAAGATGACTTTGCCAATCTGGTATGGCCTCTATCAGTCACTCAATCAACAAACATTTATTAAGAAACTTCTACACTTCAGACACATGCCAAATGTTAAAGATGCAAATACATAAGTGAAATAATCTCTGCCCTCAATGAGTTTCTGTTCTTTTGGGAAAGACAACATGTATGAGTGCTGGTTAATGAAAGCCATGCTTGGGCCCAATGTCTGCTGTTGTTTTCAGTCCAACATGTGACATTTTGGGGGAGCTGCTTTGCATCTGTGAATGACTATGTGATAATGAAACATGTTCTGATTGGCTGACAAACCAGAAGGACTAATGACTGACTAGATGCTGAGTTAGAACTGAGGGTATCTACAAAAGGTTCCAGTAGATGATTTCTTGCTCTCTTTCCTAGTGATTTTTGAGTGAGAAGGATTGCTATGAGATACTGGGTAGGCAGGGGCAGCCAGGCTCTGTGGTCCCACCTGGTCACCCCGTGTCTGTGATTGCATGGTGTCTCTGTTTCTTTTATCTCTTGTATTAATTCTTTCCCGAACCTTGATGACTAAGTATTTGCTGATAGAAGGATCAGGTTATAACTTTACGTGCTTTAAAAAATCAGAGAAACCATCAAAAAGCCAGCAGCTGGCATCAGTGATGGAGTCTGGTAGAAACAGCAATAACTGAGTCAATAACTGTCAATAACTGAGTTGTAGACCTGAGGAGCATCTTGCCTGATCCAGCCCCACAGTGGATTGACCCAACAGCTAAGACACTGTGTACTGAAAGCAAGGGAGGGATTCTCTCATTGGCATCGCCATAGCTAGAAGCAAACTTGGTGAGAACTCCATGAACAGCTAGAAGGACTGGGAGATATGCCTCAGTGACACGTCTTCCTTACATGAGTGCTTTGGGATCATTGTGCTTCAAGTCTGAGCTGTGGATGTGCATGTGTGCATGTTCATGTGTACGCACTTTATGGGCACAAGAGAAGAGTGCATCTCCCAGTTTGGGAGAATGTTCCTGTAACAACTGTCTTTTCTATACCTGCTTGGCAACTACTCCTTTGTAAAAGCTAATTAAATCTGGCTAATTGATATTAACTAGTTCATTGATATTGGGTTTGGGAGTGAAAAGGTTTTAAATGATAGCCTCAGAAACCTAAGACCTTCAGGGTTATTCCTAGAGCCTTGAGAAAAGAGTTCAACCACCATCCGGGGACCCAATCTACCAAGTCAAGTAGACAGTGCAAAAATGAGTCCAGAAAGTATACTATACATGCCTAAAAAGTATAGAAAATGTAAATGGGATAAATATGCGATTTTTTGAGGTGGGGGAGGCACTACCACAGGGAAGAGTCCTATGCCTCCCAAGGCGGCATTTAAAATGAGCTTTGGATGATAGCTATTCTAAGAGGCTGGGTTGAGGAGGGGGTCCATTGCAAAGGGACTAAAAGGAAAATGGTGTATTGTCTATGAGGGAGAGCAAAAAGACCATTTTGACTAAACCAAAGAGTATGAAAAGAGGTAACCTATAATGAACCTGGAACGGTAGTGTGAATGCAAGGTAACACCATTTGTTTTGTGTAAAACTCCTTGAGTCCTTTGAAAGGGTCATAATTCAGTGTCCTAAGACTTGGCAAAACTGGGTGAAGTGGTTTATCTCTATGATTCCTTCATCCACTCCTGGGTTGTTGCCCAGCATGTCAAACTGGTTCAAGTCATCCTCCAGTGGCTCTGCCAACATTAACTGCTATCTGCCAGAGGAGGAAAATGCCAGTCTGTGAAGGAGATGAAGTCCTTGGGGGCACATAGGGGGCACAGTGGGTATACAGAGGGAAAGCTTCATGGATCTTTACAAAAGGTTGAAGCCATATTCTAGTTGGTTACCTCTGACTGGGCCAAAACAAAACAAAAAACACTCCTATAGCAGTTTCTTAGTTTTCATATTATTTTATTCCTAGGTTCTCTATCCTAATGATGTCTCTCACTGATCTCCTGAAGCACCCCAAAGTTTTCTAGGAGGCACTGGAGAAAAAATTCACATAAGGACCCAAAGAATCAATGCACCTCAGTCCTTAACTTAATATATTTAGATGCTAAAAAAATAGTTCATTGTGGAAATCAATGCACCCAACATTGTCATGGGGTATCTCCCCTCATGGGTCACGATATTCTTCTACTTGTCCCAACCCTGCAAATATGATTACAAATTGATTAATGCAGAAAATAACTATGTGAGCTAGAAGAAGGATCTGCTCATGGTCAGAGTCATCTTTGAGGTATGGAAGCAGAGTCTTGAGGGAGTTAAGTAATGCTATTATCATCTACATTAACCAGAAGAACCCAGAGCACACTGAGACTTCCTGGAAGATCAAACAATGGAAGACCCATTAAGCACCACTTTTAGCATATTCAACTGATTCATTGCTTGCACTCCTAGTCACCTGTCTACAAATAGATGCAGTATTATAAAAGTCTGAATTTGGACTCCAGACATGATCAGTCATCTCCAACAGGTTTTTCTATAGACTTTCATCCACTAGACTCTAATAGGTTCTATGGCAATTAATTTACCAGCAACAGTCAGGGATCTTTGTACTTTGGCCCTGCTGTCTACCCTGAATTCGGGTACAATTCCTGCATCCAAGGGAAGGTCTGAATCTTAGACAGATCTCTATGCTTTCAGTTGTGCTTGTATATCCTCATCAGCCACCCTTAATATGCCAGTGCCCTCTGAATGCCCCAACAACAGGGACCATGGGAGACTCTTCAGGACTTTATACATGGTTGCCAGATATTTTTGCTGGCTATGATGCTATGATGATGAATTGACATCTGACAGTACCTCCTTTGACTTAGGAGCCACTGGCATGGTGTTTAGTTGTTGCAATCCCTACCAACTCCCCTCTACCAATAGGAAGTGCACATTCTAGATTTCGTCACAATGTTCCCTCTATCCCAAGGTTTGATGACACTTTGCTGTTGATGTAGTAGATGGAGTCCTAGATTTGAAGTCAAGAAAACCTAGGTTCAAATTCCACCTCAGAAAATCACTAGCTGTGTGACCCTGGGCAAGTGAATTCACCTCTCTGGACTCAGTATCCTCACTTTTAATATAAGCGTGGACTTGATGACCACTACGGCCCCTTCTACCTCTATAGCTATGACCCTATGATCCTATAATCCTAACCAAGATGGCTCATTTTGTTCCCTATGCTAGTCCTCCCACCATTGTGGAGGCTGCCTGCCTCGCCTGAAGAAAATTTTGCAATTCTATGATTTTCCTAATCACAAAATAACAAAATTTCAGAGTTGGAAGGAACCCCAGTGGTCATCTAACTTATACTAGACATAATATTCTTTCTATCACATACTTAACAAGTGGTCACTCAGCCTCTATTTAAAACCTTCCAGCAGGGTAGAACCCACTGACTCCTGAAGCAGCCCATTCCACTTTTGAATAATTCTAATTGTTAAGGTTTTTTTTCCCTTATTGCCCACCTGTGGCTTCTATTCATTGCTCCTAATTATACTCTCTGAGACAAAGCAGGACAAACCTAATTCTTCTTCCATGGGAGAACACATCAGTTCTAATCAAGTTCCCCATTTTATCTCACATTTCATTGCCCTTCAGGTACAGACACCTTTCCATGACTCATTGCTCTTATCTGGTGGGCAAAGCACATGAACTGAATCCTATAAAAGTATCTCTTGTGTTGCCCCTTCTGCTATCAGACTGATTAAATCACTCTGCAGATTTTTAAATAATAATGTGGTCCACTCATCCACTGAGAATTACCATTTTATATGAAGTATGACTTCACCCCTTCTTTTTTTCTCACAGTCATTCTGTGTACTAAAGCTCTAGTAGTCAATGATTACATAGGGGATTTGGAGGTAACCCAGGCTGATTTGTAATATTCCCCATGAGCTGCCACAGCAATGTACAACAATGATCAAACTTCCACACATCCTCAGGGATTCCCAATAGAACACAAAAGACCAGTGTAAACTCTCCTCCCTTACCCTCTATACCAGTAGGATTTCCCTTAAAATGACTGAATAAACAGTAAGTCTCTAAAACTAGGGTATAAGTCATGTGGACTATTTTCTACAGTGAGTGGGATATATCTCAAGTTGGATTTGATTTGAATTTTCCCAGTTACTCTATATTTATCTTGTGTTCTACAGGTCTTTGTTATAACAATTTACTTAATCACTTAAGGTCCTCTGAATCCTTGCTCACCACAAATGTGTGTGGATGGGGAAAAAATATGTTGTTCATAATATATTTGACTTATTAAGGTGATGGGACCACTTCCAGTGTCTAGTGGACTGGAAGGAATAAGTGCCTGAAGAGAGGACACAAGTCAACATACTGTATGGCATTAACACATGTCAGCTTCTCTATAAGGGAACACATTTAATGTATTAGCTAGCCCTCTTGGCTCCATGCCACCTGCAAATCTGATAAGAGTGCTGTCTCTGCCTTCATCCAAATCATTGATGAAGAATTGAAATGAGCAGAAGAGGGTCAAAGAAAGAGCCCTGTGTGTCTCTGCTAGACACCTCAGTCTGGGTTGAAAATGATTCATTTATCAACTCTTGGGGGGAGGTGGGGTGGGCCTGTCAGCTGGTTTCTAGCTTACCTAATTGTATTGTTCAGTTTTTGCCTTTCCATTTTATCTATAAGGACATCATAAGAAAGGATAGCTTAAATCTAGATTTACTGTTTCCAGTGAATATCGTGATATCTGTCTACTAGTCTAGTAACTGTATCAAAAAAGGAAATGAAATTAGATCAGCATGACTTATTTTAATTAATCTACACTGCTTCATAGTGATTGTGTCTCCCTTTCTAGGATCCATAACCAGAATTAATGCCAAGTTTATGAATCTAAATTTGAAGTATCCATTTTCCCCTCTCTTTGTAATAGTATTTTATTTTTTCTAATTATATGTAAAGACAATTTTTAGCATTCATTTTTGCAAGATTTTGAGTTTCAAATTTTTCTCCCTCCCTCCATCCCTTCTCTTTCCTCTTCCCAAAATGGTAAGCAATTTGATATAGGTTATGTATGTTTAATCACGTATAACTTATTTCTATATTAGTCACAGTTGTGAAAGAAAAAAATAGATCAAAAGAAAAAAACTTGAAAAATTAAGTAAGCAAAAATAGTATGCTTTGATCAGCATTCAGAGTCCATCAGTTCTTTATCTGCATATGGATAGCATTTTCCATCATGAATCCTTTGTAATTGTCTTATATTATTGTCTTGCTAACAAGAGTTAAGTAATTTTTAATTGATCTTTATGCAATATTTTTGTTACCATATACCATGTTTTCCTGGTTCTGTACCTTTCACTTTGCATCAGGTCATACAAATCTTTCCAGGTTTTTCTGAAATATGCCTTCTCATCATTTCTCTCTGCACAATAGTTTCCCCATTACACAGCTTGTTCAGTTATTCTTCAATTGATGGGCATCCCCTCAATTTCTAATATTTTGCCTACAAAAGAGGTGCTATAAATATTTTTGCACATGCACATCCTTTCCCCTTTTTATGATCTCTTTGGGATACAGACCTGGTAGTGATTCTTTTCCCTCTGTCCCATTTCCTTATATATCACTGACAGCAACTGAGCTACACCATCTTTACATTCTTTCAGTGCTCTTATTTACAGCTATTCCAAGTCAATGAAAAGCTGTTATAAGGAAAAGGGTCATGAAGATGAGTAGAAACTTCACTATAGGTTGTATTGCTTGAGAGATTAATGTTCTTTTTTGTATCTTGGTTGAATCAGTTTCATATTCAACTGAGAATACTGTCACATAACCCACATTTCTATATATTGTCCACAAGTATAGCTAAAGAAATTTTGCCAAATGCCATTTTTTTTTTTTTGCTTTTTTGGAGGGGCAATTGGGGTTAAGTGACTTGCCAGAGGTCACATGGCTAGTAAGTGTTAAGTGTCTGAGGCCAGTGCTTGATTCAGCCGCCCCTCCAAATGCTATTTTCAAATCAAAATAAGCTGTATTTATATTATTTCTTGGTCCATCAGTTCAAGTTATTCTATAAAAATAGTAAATAAATAGTAAAAAATTGTAAATAAATGTTGAAAAACTCTTATATTTAGTGAACCCCTGATAGCTCACGGTGATTGCCACTTTTTAAAAGTTCTCATAAAGTATCTCTCTAATAAGGAACTCTAGACCTGTGTCAGAGATAACCTTCAAATTTATCCCAGAAGAGTTTTGAGAATTTACCTTGTTTCCCTCTTTTTGAAAATCAAAAAGACATTTGCCCATATCTAATCTTCTAGTTCCCTTTCCTGTTCATGATTCCTCAAAGGTTGCTAACAGTGCCTATGATCCCACAGCAAGATCCTTTCAGACAGTGGGATCTAGTTTCTCTATACCTAGAGACGAGAAGTTACTTAAAACTGCTAGATGCCCTTTAGTTTCCTTCGTTTTCTGTTCTTTCAAAATAAGATCTGTTCAAGCTTTCATAATTTTGAGGTCATTCTTGTTGATGGAGAAGATGGAAATGGCATTGGATAGTTGTAGTACATTCTCTCTGTTACCTGTTGATATTAATCTTCCTCCAGGCTGAGGACATATACTTTTCTTGTTTTTGCTGAGAGCATAATTAGGAAAGAAAAAAAAAACTTGTTATTACCCTTGGCATTTCTCATAAACTTAGGCCCATTCTTGGCTTTAATTTTCTTCATACTCTTCTTACAGGTTCATGCCTTTGTGTTCTATTTGTACTTAGTTCTATATCTCTTCTCTCATCTTTGGTCATGTTCCTTTAGCCCTAAACTCATCCAAGATCACTCTGTGATCACGTTAGTTTATTTAGAAGCCTTTCCTACTTTTTTCTTCATCAAGACCATGTGTTGTTATGCCATTACATGAAAATTTAAACCTATCGAGCAGGGTTATTGTCCAGAGTCTTCGAGCATGGGAATATGCCCATTTTTTCTTTGACTTGTTTGAAATGTTTTCCTAAAATCCAGAGTACACATCTGTATTTTTCCCAATCTTAAGAACTCCAATGGTTTCCCTCTGCCAAGGCTCTCATCATCTCATCATCATTATATCATGACTAGAAGTGGCCCTTGTTGCTTCCTCTACCTTCCAAGAAAGGAAAGTGTCATCAAGAGAAATCACTGTTTTATTAGATGCCCTACTTTTCTTCTTAACATTTTAAAATACCCATGTGCAAGGTCAGATACACAAACACCAAGTATTCAAATAGATTTGACGGTCTCCAGAACTCTGTACTAAGTGATCAACATTTAGTGTAGTTCTTTGGCACATAGTAGGCACCTTAGAAATGCACATTGACTCACTCAAAGAGATTAAAGCCTAAGACAGATAACTCAGAGATCTATAAAATAAAAAGCATGATAAGTGTGAAGGTGAAACCCGGGTCTGAAATTTTTGAGGCAGGAGACATTTTTTTCAGCTAGGGGGAATTAGGGAAGGTTTCATGGTGGAGATGGGATAGGAAAGATTTCAGTAATAGAGACTGTAGAGAATTTATTTCAGGCATGAGGGCTAATACAACCAAAGGCACAGAGATGATAGAAGACAGACTAAGGAAAGGATGATAGTTCAATGTGGTTGGAATATAGAATAAAGAAGAGAACAAGTATGAGATAAAGTTGAGAATGTTCTTTGGAGTGGGACTGTGTAGGGAATTAAACGTCAGGATCAAGAGTTTATATTTTATTCAGTAAACAATTAGGAGACACTAAAAACTTTTTTGGTGGGAAGTGGTGAAGAATTTAAGGCAACTGGACCTGGAGTCAGGAGGACACATCTTCCTGAGTTCAAATCTGGCCTCAGACAATTACTAGCTGCGTGATCCTGAATGAGTTACTTAACCCTGTTTGCCTCAGTTTTTTCATCTGTAAAATGAGCTGGAGAAGGAAATAGCAAACCACTCCAGTAAATTTGCCAAGAAGACCCCACAAGGGGTCATAAAGAGTTATAGTATGTCAATTACAAGAATTTACGTGATCAGAGAAGCATGTTAGGAAGGTCACTCAGTGACATGAAAGACGGATTGGAGGAGGGATGGAATAGCATTTATGAAGTACACAATAGGCACTTCGAACGTGCTTATTGATGTATTAACTGCCTAATTATGTGCCAGGAACTGTGCTGGGGATACAAATACAAGTGCACAAGACATCCCTGCCCCCTAGGAGTTTACATTCTAAGTAGGGAAGACAACACAGACAGGAGAGTGGTGGACAGGGAGGAGCATTTTGGTAGTTGATCTAATTACTGTTGGGGGGAGGGGGCAAGAAAATGGGGAAAAGGGGCAGCAACATGGCATGAAGATGGCTGGGACTGTGAGTCTAGGCTTCATTTGGTCAATACTTACTACCCAGAAGATCAGGGTTCTAGCGTAAGAAAGAAGAATCCAGGAGGCAGGGAAATGAGTTAGGAGACTATTATTATAGTCCAGGTGAAAGGTAATGAGGGTATGAGCTAGAGTGGTGGCAGTTTGAATGGAAAGGAGCATGGGGGTGGGGCAAAAAAGCAAAATAATAATAATAATAAAGGCCTCAACAACAAAAACCAAAGTCAGTGAAATCTGCGGGAAAGGAGTGATGAAAAAAAACCCAAGATGATTTAGGTTATGCTAGGAATCTTTCTTTCTATTTTCCCCTTTCTTTGATATCTTCATGTAAGTTTATAGCTACATTTACAACCATTCTTTTGTTTTATTTTATTTGCTGTTGATTACACATTTGGAAACGTGTACTTGTTTAGGGAAATTAAAATTTATTTTGGAAAAAATCCAGTGAGTTTATCTTGAGAGAGAGAGAGGGAGAGAGAAAAAGAGAAAGAGAGAGAGAGAGAAAGAGAAGAAGGAGGAGGAGGAGGAAGAAAGGAGAAAGAGTTGGGGAGAGGGCAATGGGTTGAGGAGTGAAGAGGTTCTCACTCTCTGCAGAGAATGTATTAGTAACAGGCAGACAGTACAAGGGTTATTGTTTCGCCATCTGTGTGTATATCATATATCCATCCATCCATCATTTATCTATCATCTATCTATCCATCCATCCAGCTATATATCTCTTATCTAGCCATCAGATCCAGCAGTAAGCCTAGTCAGTCCAATTTGGTGATTTCCTCCAGTAGATCCGAAGTAGAGGCAAACGGAGGAAGGGGAGACATAACAGGAGTTATCAGGGCAGGGGGTAAGTAAAGTGAGATTGCCAGCAGCGATCCAGATTGTGGAAGCCCTGCAATGCCACAGGACCTTTTTTATTAATATTAAGAAATCATCATATGATCTAGTTGGTCAGTCAAAAGAATGCCCACAATTGTAGCCCTTCTGTGGCATCATTTATCCTTCCCAGCCTATTTCCAGTCTCCTTTTTATGTACCTGCCCCTGCCTTCTACTTGATGTGTTTTTTTTAACAAGGGTTATTATTCCATGTCTCTATTTCAATTAGGAGTTCTGCCCACTCAAAGCCTCTGAGATAGGAGATCACACTTTTATTTGTGTTAAAATGTCAATTTCACCTTAAAAAAAAAAACAAATTCTCAACCATTGAGGCCTGCCTGCAAAAAAAATGTTCAATGTAGAAAACATATATTTTTCATAAGCCTCCCTACATTGTAAGAGCTTGACAAAACTCAGGCATCCTTGAGTTCAACTCTTCCTTTGACAAATATTTACTTTGTGCCCCTGGGCGAATCACTTAAGCCCTCAGAGCTATGGGCCACTCTAAGACCCTAAATTGCCGAGAAGATGCTGACTGTGCCAACAAAGGAAGTTCCTCACTGGAGACTCCCCACACCAGTGAAATC
The DNA here is from genome assembly GCA_011680675.1 of Gymnobelideus leadbeateri. Classification (NCBI taxonomy): domain Eukaryota; kingdom Metazoa; phylum Chordata; class Mammalia; order Diprotodontia; family Petauridae; genus Gymnobelideus; species Gymnobelideus leadbeateri. The sequence goes on from WOXC01004495.1 coordinate 224,856, forward strand.
AGAGGTTTAGTTCCTATCACTGTCCTTTGGGAGAGAGGAGGACAGGAGCCAAGGATGCTTTACCTTTTTGTGTGTTGTGGACTCCTTTGGAGAGCTGGGGAAGCTGAAGCATAATTTCTCAGAATGTTTTTGAATGAATATAGTTAAATACATAGGATTGCAAAAGAAACAAATTATATTGAACTATAGTTATCAACATTTTAAAAATCCACAGATCTCTCAAAATCTATTCCCCTTGGGGGTCTGTAAGCCCCAGATTAATAACTCATTATAGTGTGTCTGTCCCTGTTTCTCTCCCCTTTTCTCTTTATCCCTCTCTCTTTGTCTTTCCGTCTCTCTTTGTCTCTTTCTCTCCCCTTCTCTTTCTTTCTCTCACCATCTCTCTCTCTCTGTCTCTCTCCCATCTTCCATGCCTGTCTCTTTCTTTGCCTCTCCCTCCACCTTCTCTGTCTCTCTCCCTCTTGCTCTCCACAGATAGATAGATGATATGCTTACTGTCTGCCCCTTATTGAATGTATACTTTTGAATGTATACTATTGAATGTATACTTTTTGAAGGCAAAGACCATTTTGTTTTTGCCTTTGTATCCCTAGTGCTTCATTCCATACCTAGAACATAGTAGGTGTTTTATAAATGCTTTTTGTCTAATTTTTCTCAGTTCATTGGTTTTCTCACACATTCAGTATATAACGTATGAATTCATTGTTTCTGAACTTCTTCCCTGTTTCTTTCCTTCTGAAAATTACTGGGCATTCCCTTTACTTTATTCCTTCTTTGTCATATTTCTTGCTCACCACAACTGGCTTTATAATTTTATCTTAGCATTTTTCTCCCTCTCAAATTTCTATTCAGAGCTCTTTAAATTAGGTCAGCATCTCCTACCAAACCAGTATTTGAGGCACCAGGTGACATATTGAATAAAGTGCTGGACTTGGAGCCCAGAAGGCCCGAGTCTGAGCCCTGCCTCCAATACTTACTCTCAGTATGGTTGCAGGCACAGATGGTGTTTGTATCTTTTTTCTAGTTGAAGGCTATGACTTTGAAAGATGGAGGACATGGGGAACCAACAGTGTAGATAATGTTGCCACAAAGGACAGTGGAAAGACACAGGATGGGTATGAGTCGGCTATAGTTTGTCACCAATGATGACTCTTTGTGCCCTGGTTTCCTCATCTATAAAATGAGGGGTGTGGACTCAATAATCTCTAAGATTCCTTCTGACTCTGAACAGATGATCCCATGTTCTTCCTGGTTTCCTAGAGTTCCATTGCATACTTCACTTGGCCTTTATCATTCTAGTATCAAAAGCTATGGTGTGAAAAATCAAATTTTATTATTCAACCAACACCATATGCTTTATTCAACACTTCAGTGTATCTGGGATTGCATTACTTGGGCTACTCCATTCACCAGTACAGATTGTAACCCCTCCATGTCATCTCATTCCATGGGATTCTTGTCCCAGTTCTACACAAACCTCCACTATGAATATATTGCTTACACTGATGTCCTTCCTCTGGGCCTTTTAAAAGTTTGTAGATACCAGTACAACACCCACTCCGTCCATCCTTACCCCTTACTCCCACCACATAACCAGCCCACCTCATTTTTGTACCATGAATGAGATCTTTTACACTTCTTGCAGGAAGCCATCGCTGGTAATATACTTCAGCCTACTTATAGCCATCATATATCTTTGTTTTGCCCTTTGTAAGAATACTCTTGTTCCCATATCCTCCTTTCAGAGTCATAACCTTCAACTAGAAAAGGAGATGCAAAAACTATCTGTACCTATAACCAGAGCCATAACTAGGATATGGTCACTGGAGATTTGTTTCAGGATAGAAATTTTAAAATATGCATATAATACCATTCTTGGGTTTCTACCCATCCTGCTGCTATAACCACCTTATCTCCAAGATGTCCTTTTCCCTTCTGCAGTCTAGAAATATCATGGTTCCCTGGGACATACTTCCTCCCAGCTATACCCCACAGCTGTGGGGTATAGCCCACCCCTACTTCTGCCACTTGCAGGAATTGCTAATTACTCTCTGTTCCTGAGTCTTTCACTTATGACCTTATTGGCACTAGAGAAACAGGTTTCCTCTGACTGTGTTATACGTCTGACTTAGAGCTGGAAAAGATCATAAAGGTCATCATGTCCAATCCCTTCATTTTATACATAAGAAGACTGGACATCAGAGAAGCTAAGTGATTTCTCCAAGGCCACACAGCTAATGAGTGTCTGAGTCAAACCAAGAATTTCTTGACTCCAAGTCCAGTGTTCTATCCTCTATACCACCCTGCCTCTATCTCTAGTTCTCTGTCAATCTCCAGAAGTGGATTTGAGAAGTAGATGAGGAAAATCAATCAATCAGCAGGCCTTTATTAAGGCTTTACTATGTGCTAGACACCATGCTAATTAGCATTGAGGATAGGAGGAAAGCAAAGAGTTCAAAGAGTTTCTTTTCCAAAGAGGAAGACATTTTCCTGGGTAGAGATTAGATGGGCTAGGATTCCTAGAGTTCTGGAAGTCCTCTGAGGCTTGATGGGTCCTCCCATGATGATGTATGTTTGTATGATCTAGGAAGATATGATGTCTTCTGATTAACCAAGTTGGGCTGACCCATTCATGCTACATGGCTACTCCTATACCAGTCAGGAGAGGGTCATCTAAACTGAGCAAGAAGACACTCCTTATCCATCCATACTAGGACCTGGGTGTCCTCACTAGGCTTCTGTTGGGAATGGATTATTGCTATCATTTCTTCAAAAGGCCTGGATTTATCTTCTAGGGAAAAATTCATATATTATATCATGCCAATGATGCAGGCTTTCTTCTCCTTATGTTTCTCCTCTGTCATGTTTTTTCTTTCACTAGCTTTTGGGTTTTTGGGGGCAATTAAGTGGTGCAGTGGACAGAACAGCCCTGGAGTCAGTAGGAATTGAATTCAAATCTAGCCTCAGACATTTGACACTTAGTAGTTGTGTAACCCTGAGCAAGTCACTTAACCCCTATTGTCTCACCAAAAAAAAAATGGTTTTTGAATCTCCTCTGGAGACTTGAACCCTTTTTTCCCTTCTTGGTTTCCTCTCTAGAATTTTTCATCCTGATTATCCAAGAACCCTTTTTCTTTTTTACTAAGGCTGGTGATAGAGAGCTATTCTTGATTCTTCTCACTTTCACAGTGACCTTTCTCTAGGAGATTGACATAAGGCTATTGGAACAGATCACAAAGTATTCTTTTTTTTTCTTTTTGGAGGGCAATTGAGGTTAAGTGACTTGCCCAAGGTCACATAGCTAGTAAGTGTGTCAAGTGTCTGAGGCCAGATTTGAACTCAGGTGCTCCTGACTCCAGGGCCAGTGCTCTATTCACTGCTCTGCCTAGCCACCCCAAGATCACAAAGTATTAATGCTTCCTACATCTCAGGATGCAGTCCTTCCTTTGTCTCTCCCTCTCTCTCTTTTTTATTTTTTAGTTTACATCATTCATTTCCACAAGGTTTTGAGTTACAAATTTTCTCCCTCAAAACAGTGATCCCACTGAATATTCCCTCTCCCAATCTGCTTTCTCCCATATCTTCCCCCATTCCCCCTCCAACTTTTCAGTAGGGCACAGTGGATCTCTATGCCCCAGTGCCTGTATATTTTATTTCCCAGTTACATGTAAAATAATAATAGTAATAATGTATATTTTCAAACATTTGATTTTAAAACTTTGAATTCCAGATTCTTTTCCTTCCTCCCTTGTCACCCACCCGTACTGGGAAGATAAGCAATTCAATATAGGTTGTACATGTGTAGCTATGCAAGACATTTCCATAGTGGATATGTTGTGAAAGACTGACTATATTTCCCTCCATCCTATCCCACCCCCACTTGCTCTATTCTTAACTTTGATCCTGTTCCTTTTCAAAAGTGGGTGCTTCCTGTAACTCAAAATCTGGAGGAAATGAATGATGTAAATCAGAAGTTAATAAAGCATTTGTTGAAAAAAAAAGTGGGTGCTTCCAACTTCCCTCCCCCCCAGCCTGCCCTTCCTTCCATCATCCCCGCTCTCATCCCCTTCCCCCCACTCTCCTGTAGAGTGAGATACCCTATTTAGTGTGTATGTCATTCCCTCACTAAGCCAAATTCAATGAGAACAAGGTTGACTCATTCCCTTTTGCCTTCCTGTTCTTCCCCTCCATTGTAACAGTTTTCCCTTGACTCTTCTATATGAGATAATATACCCCATTCTGTCTCTCCCCATCTCCTCTCATTATATTCCTCTCTCACCTACCTGTACACACACACACACACACACACACACATATGTATATACAGACTCACATATATATTCATAGCCCATATACCCTCCTATATAAACATATATATGTATGTGTACATATACATATACACATACATTTCTATTCCTTTCAACTATTCTCATACTGAGAAAAGTTTCATAAGTTACAATTACTGTTTTTCTTTTCTTTTTTTTTTATAAAGCAATTGGGGTTAAGTAACTTGCTCAAGGTTACACGGCTAGTCATTTGATTTATGCGTGGGTGCTCATTTTCTGAGGCCGGATCTGATCTCCGGTCATCCAAACGCCGAGGCCGGCACTCCTACTCACTGCCCCACCTAGCCGCCCCTTTAGGGCAATTGGGGTTAAGTAACTTGCCCAAGGTTACACGGCTAGGTTTTTGTTTGTACGGATTAAGTGTCGGAGGCCGGCTCCGAACTCAGGTCCTTCTGATTCCAGGGCCGGTGCTCTATTCACTGCGCCACCTAGCCGCCCCAATTACTGTTTTTCCATGTAGGAATGTAAATAGTTCAACTTTGATAAGTTCCTTGTGATTTCTTTTCCCTGTTTACCTTCTCATGCTTCTCTTGCTTCTTGTATCTGAATGTCAAATTTTCTATTCAACTCTGGTTTTTTCATCAAAAATGATTGAAAGTCCTCTATTCCACCAAATGACCATATTTTCCCGAAACCTGATACTCAGTTTTGTGGGTAGATGATTCATGGTTTTAATCCCAGCTTCTTTGACCTCCAGAATATCATATTCCATGCCCTTCAATCCCTCAGTGTAGAAGCTGCCAGATCCTGTGTTATCCTGATTGTGTTTCCACACTATTCAAATTGTTTCTTCCTGGATGCTTGTAACATTTTCTCCTTGATCTGGGAATTCCAGAACCTGGCTATAATGTTCCTAGGAGTTTTCTTTTTGGGATCTTTTTCAGGAGGTGATGGGTGGATTCTTTCAACTTCTCTTTTGCCCTCTGGTTCTAAAACATCAGGGTAGTTTTCCTTGAGAATTTCTTGAAGGATGATTTTTAGGTTCTTTTTTTTGATCATGGCTTTCGGGTAGTCCAATAATTTTTAAATTCTCTCTTCTGGATCTATTTTCCAGGTCAGTGGTTTTCCCAGTGAGATATTTCACATTGCCTTCTATTTTTTCATTTATTTGGATCTGTTTAATAGTATCTTGATTTCTCCATTTGCTCCAATCTAGTTCTGAAGGAATGATTCTCTTCAGTGAGCTTTTGAGATTCTTTTTCCATCTGGCAAATTTGGCTTTTTAAGGCATTCTTCTCCTCATTGCCTTTTTGAGCCTCTTTTGCCATTTGAGTTAGTCTATTTTTTAAGGTATTATTTTCTTTAGTCATGTTGTTGACTCTCATTTCATAATTTTCTTGCATGGTTCTCATTTCTCTTCCCAGTTTTTCCTCCCCTTCTCTTATTTGGTTTTCAAAATCCTTCTTAAGCTCCTCTACAGCCTGTAACCAGCACATATTTTTCTTGGAAGCTTTTGGTGCAGGAGTTCTGACTTCACTGTCTTCTTCCTGTTCCATGCTTTGATCCTTTTTGTCCCCAAAATAGGAGTGTAAAGTCAAATTGTTGAGCTTGCTTTGCTTCCTTTGCTTGCTCATGTTGCCACTCAATTACTTGACTTTTGAGTTTTTTTGCCACAGTAGAACTCTGCTACCAGAAAGGGGAGCTTTGTCCCAGTCACTGGGGTTTTCTCCTCTGCTGTAGCTATTAGTTGGCTGCCTTCTCTGAAGCCTCCACATACTCTGTCAAACTGGTCACATACCTCAAGACTTCTACCTTAGATAGTGATCCGGATCCAAGCAGATTAAAGCAAGAGGGATTACCCCTCAGACCGGTCACTTGGTTGCCCTACAATCTACAGGCCAAGAGCTGTGAAGCAGGCACATGGCAGCAAGTTTGGCCATTATGCAGATAATAGGCAGGGAATAGAGCCCAAGACCTGAAGCCAGGAAGATCTGAATTCAAATCCATCCTCAGACACTTTTTAGCTTTGGGATCTGGGGCAAGTCATTTAGTCTCAATTTGATTCAGTTTCCTCAACTGTAAAGTGTAAAACTAAAAACTTCATTTTTCTAACAGGCCAACTGAACCATCTGGTGTACTTGTCTTTCCCTTGGTCTCCTTCTCTTCTGCTCTTCTGGGTCATGGATTAGAGAATGGCTGAGCTGAAAGGGGCCTCAGACAGCATTAAGTCTCCTCTTCTTGCTTTGCTGATGGGGAAACCAACTGTAAAATAATAATAGCACCAGCTTCCTAAGCTCCCTCTGAAAATCAAATGCAAACCTTCAAGTGCTATATAAAGGCTAGCCCTTGCTATTATTACAAGTATTATCACACAAAGCCAGAAAGGACAGCCCATGTGTATTATGTTAGAACTAGATAAAAATCATGGTCTCTCCAAACAAGACTGAAGGCAGATCAAATTAGGTGAAAATTAATAGGAATAAAAATAAAGTGTTACACTTGTATAAAAAAAAAACAAACCCAACTTCACAAGAACAGGCCAGTCAAGAATTCATGTGAAAAAAATTTGGGGATTTTCGTGGACTACAAGCCCAATTGCGTTCACTGAGTCCCAATTTAAAATGGGAACTTTTCAAGGGTATGGACTGTTTGAGGTGGGTTTTGGCATCCCCAGGTCCCAGCACAGTACTTTGCATATAGCAGATACTTAGTAAAGGTTTAAAGGAATAGATGGTAGCTTGAATTCAAAAGGTAGCCTGGAAAGCAAATGTGTTCTATGCTACAATGAAAGGCATAGCCTTTCAACCAAAGCAGCAATTGCTGGGCACTCATTCTGCCCTGGTGATGGAACATCTGGAGAGCTGCATTCAGTTTGGGGCACTATATTTTAAGAATGACATACACAAGCTGGAACATGTCTAGAAGAAGACCACCATGATGTCAGGAGAATTAGTGACTACTGTAGCAGGACAGATAGATGGAACTGGACATGTATACTTTGGAGAAGAGAAGGTTTGGCAGAAAGAGGTGGGGCAGGGGATATGATAGCATGAATATTTGAAGGAGTTTCCTGAGGAAGCAAAATTGGACAGGTTTTGTTTGACCACAGAGGGTAGAGCTAGTGGTGATGAATAGAAATTGCAGAGAAACAGGTTTCAACTTAATATAAGGAATAAAGCTCTTAAGAGTTAGTGCTGTCCAAAAAGGCAATGCACTACCTTAGGAATTAGTGGCTTCTCCTCATATGAGGGCGTCAAAGGGACCGATGGCCCTCTGATGGCCCAGATGGGATTCTGTGACCTTCGAAGTCTCAACTCGAAAATTCTGTGATTCTGGAAATCTTGTCATCAGGTGGAGTGGGCATCAATCTTATGCAGCAGGTGGATGCATAGGAATAACATCATGCCAGGAAGCCCTGCCATTGGCATGGATATGTCTGCACTGTTGTCATGTGTGTCAGATGCCAGACAGGGATGGAGGCCAGTTCCAAAGTACCAAGGTGCCAGACATCTGCTGCATGTTTCTAACAGGCCAACTGAACCATCTGGTGTACTTGTCTTTCCCTTGGTCTCCTTCTCTTCTGTACTTCTGGGTCATAGATTAGAGAATGTCAGAGCTGAAAGGGACCTCAGAGAGCACTAAGTCTCCTATACTCACTTTGCTGATGGGGAAACCAAGCCCCAGCCAGGCACAGGAACTTGCTTTAAAATCACATCATTGGTAACTGGAAGAGCCAAAATTCAAACCTAGGTCTTGTGATTCTAAGTCTAAGCTTTCGGTTACACTGTGCTTTCATAGGGCAATCTCAGGGAACCTTACGATAAGCCCTAGAATGGGCTATTGAGACAGACTGTACATCTGTGTCTCTAGAGGGCTTCAAGAAGAGACTAGACACCCATCAAACATGAAAGGTCTCAACGTTACCCTGTCTGAAGGTGAAGTAGAGAGAAAGTTATGCCAGATAAGCCTTAAAGGTTGCCCCAAGTTCCATAATGTTATGGCCCATCCATGATACCAGAGACTACAGAAATAATCATTTAAGTTAATTCAGCTTGACAAATATGTTATGTTCTAGGAGCTTCAAGGGATACAAAGTTTAATAAGGTATGCTCCCTTGGCTCAAAGAGCTTACACTCTAGTACAGGAAATAAGACAAGTGCTATTTCAAAGGCACACATTTCTCTGAGTTTTGGGGACAGGGAAGAGATTACATTTGGTTAGAGGTTAGAACTATCCAGCTCAGAGGTGGCATTTTCAGCTTTGTAGGATTTTGATAGATTCAAAATTTCACTTCAGAGGAACAGCATAAGCAAAAGGTTAGTGGCCAGAAAGTATATGTCATGTTAAGGGAAAACTTAATACTCTGATCTGTTTTATAATACAGAGCAAATACAGGGTGTTCCAAAAGTCTTAATTTGGTAACGTGCACTAAGACTTTTGGAACACACTCTATATGGCAACAAGGAAAGATAAAGGGGAAGGTAATAAGTATTTATATAGTGTCTACTATGTGTCAGGCACTATGCTAAGAGCTTTATAAGTATCTCATTTGATCCTTACAACAAAACCTGGGAGGTGGGTGCTATTGTTATCCCCATTTTATAGTTGAGGAAACAGAGGCAAACAGAGGTTAAATCACTTGCCAGGATCACACAATTAGTAAGTGTCTTTGGGACCTGATTTGAACTCAGGTCTTCTTGACTCATAGCCCATTCCTGTATTCACTGTGCTACCTGGACAAGGCCAGGAAGGCAGATTGAGACCAGAACATGCAAGAATTTGAATTCCAGGCTGAGGAGTCTGCAACTGATTTGACTGGTAGTGAAAATCTATTGAAAGATTTTGTTCAAGGGAGTGCATTGACTTACTTTAGTAAGACTAATCTAGCAGTGATGTAGAAAGGACAGCTCATGAGATTTAGAGCCAGAAGGGACTTTGGAGATCTTCTAGTCTTTGTCTTTTATTTCATTTTATTTTTCACTCACTCATCATTCATGCATCTATTCATTCATTCATTCATTCATTTATTTTTAGCTTTTTGGAGGGGGGAGGGCAGGGCAATTGAGGTTAAGTGACCTGCCCAAAGTCACACACCTAGTAAGTGTGTCAAGTGTCTGAGGCTAGATTTGAATTCAGGTCCTCCTGACTCCAGGGCTGCTGCTCTATTCACTGTGCCACCTAGCCGCCCCATCGTTATTTTATATATGAGTAATCTGGAGCCAAGAGAGGCACTGTGGCTCGCCTAACTAACCCATTTGGGATTTGAGCCCAGGACTCAGACTCCAAATTCAGCATGCTTTGCAACAATACCAGGCCCCAGGGGACAAAAGAAGACCACAGAGCCAAGGAGATCATTTAGGATTTATTTCAGTAACCCAAGTGAAGAGAAATGAGGGCATGAGCTAGAATAATGGTAATGGGAAAAGAGGAAGTAGGACAGAGTGGAGTGCCATTTATGATGGCAGCAGATGCAGTATGTGAACTCAGCTATTCCAACTACCAATCCAGTACTCTTTAATACACCCATATTAAGATTGGAGCTCAAGAGAGATCAATGTTGGATTTAGACTTAGATTTAAGAGTTGTCTAGTTCAAGGTGATCATTGAAACCATAAGAATGAATGAGCACTAAGAAGGAGAAATGTCAAGAAAGGAAAGAAATTGGCCAAGGATGGAATCTTAGCTGAAGAGCTGAAAAAGGAAGGAGAGTCAATGAAAGAAGAATCAGAAGAATAGAATCAAGAAATTATAGGGTCAGGGAATCCAAGGAAAAGATATTTTTAAATTTTATATATTTTTAAACTTTAGTTTATTTTATATATTTTTATTTTCCAAGGAGGAAAGAGAGACTAACAGTATCAAGTGCTACCTATAGGTCAAAGACAATGAATACTGAAAGAGGCTATTACAGGAGATTAGGAGATATTTGGTGACCTTCCAGATAGCTCTTTCAGGAAAATAATGATTACAAGGGGTTTAGGGATGGGAGAGTAGTGAGAAAGTGAAGGGAATAAATATAATCTATTCTTTTGAAGACTAAAAGTAAAAAGAGACTTGGGATGGTAATGTAAGGACCAAGGATTAAGGGAAAAAATTTAGGATAATAGAAACTGAAGGATACTTACAGGCAGAGAAAAAGGGCCCAGTGGGGAGACAAGTTGAAGATGCAGGAGAAATGAGAAATATTGCTGGAGTAAGATCCCAGAGGAGGATAATGGGGAAGATGGGGCAAAAAGCATGGGGTTAGCCTTAGCAAAGAGAAAGAAGACAGAGACAGAAGAGAAAGGAACATGCAAGGACAGAAGATGCAAAAAAAAATTGAAGGTGATGATGAGGGAAACAGAAGAAATTCAGATCACATGGTTTCATGGTTGCGAGTGCAACAGAGGGTTAAAATACCTCCTGAGAATGGACAACATAGGGCTGGAGTTTGGAGGTTTGAAGACAGTGGTAAAAGTTGGGAACCACTATGTAGAATGTGTTAGAGATTCTATTTTAAGCTTTTATTTAGCATTTTATTTTTCCCCAGTTACATGTAAAAACAATTTTTAACATTTGTTTTTAAAACTTTGCATTCCAAATTCTCTCCCTTCCTCACTCCCCACCAACCATCATTGAAAAGGGAAGCAATTCAACATACGTTATACATGTGTAGTCATGCAAAACATATTCATAAAGAAAACATAGATAAGGAAAAAAGGAAAATAAAGTTTTAAAAAATATGATTCAATCTGTATTCAGACATCATCAGTTCTTTCTCTGGAGATGGATGGTATTTTTTGCTTTTTTTTTTTTTGGAGGGCAATTGGGGTTAAGCAACTTGCCCAAGGTCACACGGCTAGGTTTTTGTCTGTGTGTGTTAAGTGTCTAAGTCTGGATCTGAACTCAGGTCCTTCTGACTCCAGGGCCAGCGCTCTACTTACTGCACCACCTAGCGGCCCCTGGATGGCATTTTTCATGTGTCCTTCAGAGTTCTTTTGAATCCTTGTATTGCTGAGACCAGTGAAGTCATTCATGGCTGATCATCTTACAATATTGCTGTTACTTTGTACAGGCCTTTTCACTTTACATCAGCTCATGTAAGTCTTTCCAGGTTTTTCTGAGAGCATCCTACTCATCATTTCTTATAGTACAATAATATTCCACCATAATCACATACCATAACTTGTTCAGCCATTCCCAAACTGATGGATATCTCCTCAACTTCTAATTCTTTACCCCCAGAAAAGAGCTGCTATAAATATTTTTGCAAATATATGTCCTTTTCCTTTTTGTTTTTTATCTCTTTTGGAGTATAGACCTAGTAGTGGTATTGCTAGGTCAAAGGGTATGCATGGTTTTTTAGCCCTTTGGGAATAATTCCAAATTGCTCTATGGAATGGTTGAAGCAGTTCACAACTCCACCAATAGTGCATTAATATCACATTTTCCCCTTTTTCTGTCCTATTAGCCAATCTAATATGTGTAAGGTAGTGCTTCAGAATTGTTTTAATTTGCATTCCTCCAATCAATAGTGGTGTTTTTTTTTTCATATGCCTATAGATAGCTTTGATACTTCATGGAATATTCTAGAGGTAAACAAAATATTTGAGTCCCAGGAAGATCCAACTGAAGTTAGCTAGCAGGAATTTACATTGGACATAATTGCCACACATTTGTGACCTTTTCTAGCAGTGCCATCCCTCTGCTCCTGTTCATATATGTGTTCAAGCAGAGAGCAGAGAAAGCAAGGTGAAGGATTCTAGAGTGATTGGGTGAATGTATTTGGAATGGCTGCCAAAGCTGGGGGTTGGGGAGGGGGCATGCAAAGCACAGTGCAAAAAATACCAATTCTGGAGTCAAAGGATAAGATTTAAAATCTTAGTTCTGCCATTTAATCCCTATGGGACTTTGGACAAGTCTCTTTGCTCTCAGTTTCCTCATGTATGAAATGAGAGCACTGGGCTACACGGCTTCTAAGGTTCCCTCTTGCTCTAAATCTATGGCCCTGTGTGTGTAAGCCAGAATAAGGGTTATGAGTGAGGATGCTGAGGAGTGTGGGGACCTACGGGCTTAATAACAAGGAGAAGATTGAGTAGAAGTGAGGGACAGAGAGAAATGGAAGGACAGACAAGCAGGGTCAGGAGGGAGAATTTCAGGACTTGGAAAGTCTTAGAAAGACTCTCATCTTGGAAGGAGAATGATTGCAGGTGGATTGTAAGTTAGAAGGGGTGACCATGATGGTGAGGGGCTAAGGTGGGGTAGAGATGGAGGTCATGGAAATTAAATAGGAACTCCGAGGCTTCAGGGGTGGGGAACCTTCAGCCTTGAGGTCACATGTGGCCTTCTAGGTCCTTGGGTGCGGTCTTTTGATTGAGTTTAAGTTTTACAGAACAAATCCTTTTATTAAGGGGATTTGTTCTGTGAAGTTTGATTCAATCAAAGGGCCACACTTGAGGACCTAGAGGACCGTGTGTAGCCTAGAGGTCTAAGGTTCCCTGCCCTTGAGAGTATTCGAAGGATAATTAAGGCAAGAGAGAAACAGCTGAAGTGATAAAGGATTCCAAGAAATTCAGTGATGGTCTGAGTGGTTTGCTGCCTGCAAGTGTTACCCAGACTTCAATAATTAGATGCCCTGTGTCCATTTGTGGCACATACATAAACTATTCACCAGCAGACGTGGCTCTCATAGCTAGGAACTCTGTTTCCTTTGTAGATTCCCAGTAATCTACAACACTTGGGGACTTCTGGATACCAAAAGAAAGCGATAACAGATTACAAAATAGAACCTGTGAAAAAGTCTAAAGAAAATGGGGCTCTTTATTTGACCTGGAGGGGAGGTGAGCATTAAGGCCATTTAATAATAGTCTTCCAGGATATAAGGAGTTATTTTCTACATGGTGGGTAGTCATGAGCAAGAAAGAGAAAATACACTTGACATGCAGATGGAAGAATTTAGGTTATTCATTTGAAAGCAACTCTGACCGTGAGCATATGAAATGCTAGGGCCCATTCCCAAGGCAGAAAGAAGAGGTGCCAGGGGTGGGCTGCAGCTTCAGCCAGGTGACTATCTACTCTGAATAGCTTAAATATTGTCCCACCAGGAAGCAGAGGAAGGGACTGGCATAAATATCAAGGTGACCACCATACAATTCCATGGTCTGCTTCACCCCCAAGCAAAGCACCCTACAAGTCCAAGAACAGAATAAAAGGAAGTAAATTGAAATTACATGGGATTAGCCCCTTTACAAATGGACACTATTCCATTACTGTTCAGCACTGCCAGGTTCAATTAATGGCAAGGAAAGGGTAATAATTGCCCATTGGTGGGAGGCCATGGGTAGAGGGAGAGGCACAGAGTTAAAATAAGCAGCTTACTTTAATTAAGTACAACAGAGAGGAATTGGAATAATAAAAACTGTCCAAGGAACGTTGGCATGGAGGCATTTCTTCGCCTGCAGTGGAAAAGCTGATTGTTCCACCCTGATATGTGCCTAGAATTTAGAAAAGGTCCCCAGGGCAGATTCCTCCAAAGCCTTGGATCCCTTCATATCACTTCTTCCAGTGACCAAACCAGCTAGCCCTTTATACTTTGTATGTTGAAAGACATCACCGACTCATCTTAGATGCCTAGGATTTCAAAGGCAGGGTGCTATCCAAAAGAAATCATCAAATTTATTGGAAGACTCTTTTCCCCCAATCACAGTAAGGCTCAGAGGAAACTGGCTTATAACTAATGCACAAGAAAATCATACCAATAAAAAGTTGAGTGGTTATAACTAAAAACTACAAACAAGCTTCCTTGAAGCTTTCTTGGTTGTTTTAAAGATTAATTTCTAGACTCGTAGATTCTGAAATTTTGAAAGACTCTCTTCCCACCCATACCTGAGTAGGGTATATAACAACCCCAGCAAATAATCGTGCAACCTCCACTTAACCTCTAATGAGAAGGAGCACACTGTTTATCCTCAGGTGCAGCTCAGGACATGTTGGGATGGTTCTAATTATTAGGAAGAGATTCCTTACACCCAGGCTTAGTGTAACTCAAGTGCAACGTCTACCCATTACTTTTAGTTTTCTCCTCTAGGGCCAAGCAAAATAGGTCCAATCCGTTTTCCATATGTTGTTTTTCAGTCATGTCTGGCTTTTTGTAACCATATTTGGGGTTTTCTTGGCAGAGATACCAGAGTGATTTGCCATTTCTTTCTCCAGATCATATTACAAATGAGGAAACTGAGGCAAAAAGGGTTAAGTGACTTGCCCAGGGTCACACAGGTAGTACCTAAGGCTGGATTTGAACTCATCATTTTTGCCTCTGGGTTCAGTGGTCTAGCCACTGTGCTACTCCTATAGCATGCTGTCTCCCTGTGGGCTTCCCCAAGGAGAGTGACCAACAGGATAATTAGCGATTGCTACACTCATCACAAGGGCACTGAGAAGCATCATTTTTTTAAAAAGATACATTTTCTTTTGACACATCAATCCCTTCCCAATAAACTACCCCCTTCCCCACAGTACCACAGTTTCTAGAGCAGCTCAGTGGTAGATTGCAGGATATGGAATCAGGAAGACCTGAGCTAGTGATGTAACCCTGGGCAAGCCACTCTTCTGAGTGGTCGTGGGTCCCATTCAGGTGGCTCTGCAATGTTCTGAGCTGAGGCAGCTCATGTAATACTTTTAGCTAATAGAAGTATTTGTCACACATCCCTCTTTAACCTGGATTGTGGGCTGGACCTTCTCTAAGACAGTGATAAACACCTCTGGTGAGCACACACACATATCTGTTTTATGCCTTGCTGGACATCAATCATTGCAGGGTCATCAACTGAAGTTATCTGTATTGTTAGATTTTCTAAGCTATTCGATATGATTTTGATAAATACATGGGAGATGCCATGTTGGATAGAACCTCTTTGAGAGGCCTTTTTTCCTTGACTGAATCAAATATTTCTTATAAAGTTGACAAATCTTACAGTAGGAACTTGCATTCCCCGAGCTTTTTGGATCAATAGAGTGAAAGCAAAGAAATAATGTACTAGATATCATTTCAATCTGGTTTGATTCAATAAAAGTACTATGTATGTGCTAGGCACCAAGCCAGGCACAAAAATAAAAAAGAAACCGACCTTGTCTTCTAGGAGTTTATATTCTCTTGGGGGAAAACAATATTTACACAGATGAGAAAACACAAAATACATGCAAAATAAACATAAAGTAATTTCAGGGTGGGAGGCAGGCACTAATGACTGGGCAGATTAGAAAAGGCCTTGTGTAGGAGGTGGTACATGAGAGTGCTTTGAAGGAAGGAAGTAGGGGACGGGGCATTGCCGGAATCTTGGGATTGGGGTGGGGCGCCAATGGACTGCCATGTACAGGGGAAGGCAAGTAGACCAGTTCACTTAGAATAAAGTGTCCAATTGTGAGTGATATGGAACTAGTTGGGAAAGAAAGTGCACAGTTGGATTTCACAGGACCTATACCAGAGGAATGTGTATTTTGTTCAAAAGGCAATAGAGAGCCACTGAGGTTTGACATGGTCAAAACTATCCTTTTGAAATATCATAGACTTGTGTGAAGGATGGATTGGGGAGGAAAGAGTCTGAAGTCAGGGAGACCAATAAAGAGACAATTTCAACAGTTCAGATGAGAGGTAATAAGGGCATGAGCTAGGATTGGGGGCTATGAAAATACAGAGAAAGGGAGAGATTTGGGGGAGATAGATTCATTAAGATTTGGTAACTGTCTAAAAAAGGAGATGAGGGAAAGTAAAGATTAGAGATGGTCTCAATATTTTAGGCCATGGTGGTAGGAAAAAGAATGGTATCATCCTTGATGGAAATAGGGAAGTTATGAAAATTCATGGGCTTTAGAGGGAAAATAGCAATTTCAATTTGGGATATACTGAGTTTGAAGTGCCAATGAGATATTCATTAGGCAGCTGGTGAGACGGGATTAAAGCTCAGGAGAGAAATCATATAGATAGAATCGAGTCATTTGCATAGAAGTAATGACTGAATTTATGGGTGTATGGTGAATAGGCCACCCTGACTCCAATTCCAGTGGTGTATTTGCTACACTAACACTAACATCTAGCATCTAACTACACCAACACTAACATCCACTTGCTCCCAATGGATGATGAGCCATCAATAGAGTCTGATAGGTAGGAGAAGCAGGAGAGAACAGTCTTAATGAAAACCCAGGGAGAAAAGAACAACCAGAGGAGGAAATATCAGAAGCCACAGAAGCATCAAGGAAGGTAAGGACTTGAGAAAAGACCACTGGATCTAGCAATTAAGGGATCATCGGCAATGTCTACAAACCAGTTGCTGTCAAATGGTGGGGCTGGAAGCCAGATTATAAGAGGTTTGGAGGTGAGTGAGAAGAGAGAAAGTAGAAGCAATAAACATGGAAAACTTGTCCTAAGATGTTGGCAGTTAAAGGAAGGAGAGTTATAGAATGAGGGCTTGAGGGGATGGCCAACTCAACTGAATGGTCTTTGAGAATTTTCAAATCTGGGCATGTTTGTGGGCAGCAAGAGGTTAAAAAGTGAGTAAAGGCCTTGGAAGACTTCCAGGAGCCAAGATGGAAGAGTAAGCAGTAAATTGCTATAGCTGTCCCATATTTACCCTCAAACAATGATAAAATAGTGCCCCAGACGAATCCTGAAACAGTAGGGCCAGCAGAAAGATGCGATGGAGTGGTCTTGTAGTCTGGGAGACTTGGAGGCCTGGCAGGAAAGGCCCATCTCACTTTGGTAAAAGGGGAATATATTCCAGGACAGAAAGCATCCCAGCAAGCCCTACCTCACCAAGCCTAGTGGAATATCTCGAGCCCTACTGTGGTGGAGCAGGAAAATGCCAATACTAGTATCTTTGATAAGAAAATACCAAATGGGGTCACAAAGAGCCAGATATGACTGAAAAAAAACTGAACAAAAAGGAAAAAAAAGAGTCAGGGGACTTGGGCACTAAGATTAAATAGTTGTGTGACCTTGGGCAAGTCACTTAACCTCAGTTTCTTCATTTGTAAAATATAGACAATGATACTTGCTCTACCTGCTTCTCAAAGCTACAATGAGGAAAGAAATGTGGAAATATTAAAGCACTATATAAATAGGATTTCTAAGGAAGGAAACTACACCTTGCTAAAAGGGACCATAGATAATGAAGCAGTTAAATTAGAAGAGCAAGGAATAGTCTGCCCATCAAGTCTATGGGAGGGGAAGAATTCATGACCAAAAAAGAGATAGATAGCATTACAAATTGTAGAACAGAAAATTTTGATCATATTAAATTGAAAAGTTTTTGTATAAGCAAAACTAATGCAGCCAAGATTAGAAGGAAAGCAGAAGACTGGGAAGCAATCTTTACAGCAAGCATCTCTGACAAAGGCCTCATTATTCTCAAATATATAGAGAACTGAGTCAAATTTATGAGAATACAAGCCATTCCCCAATTGATGAATGGTCAAAGGATATGAACAGACAGTTTTCAGATGAAGAAATCAAAGATATCTATAGGCATATGAACAATGCTCTAAATTACTTATGATCAGAACAAATTAAATCAACTCTGAAATACCACCTTATACCAATCAAGTTGGCTAATATGACAAAAAGGGAAAATAAATGTTGGCGAGGATATGGGAAAATTGGGACACTAATGCACTGTTGGTGGAGTTGAGAACTTATCTAATCATTCTGGAGAACAATTTGGAATTATGTCCAAGGGGTGACCAAACTGTGCATACCTTTTGATTCAGCAATGACATTACTGGTCATTTGAGAATATTGAGATCTGGGCATGCAAAAATATTTATAGCAGGGAGTGGAGCCAAGATGGCAGAGTAGAAACAGCGTGTCCAAGCCACTCTGCCCCCAGATTCCCCTCAAACTATGTAAAAGGGGACTCTGAACAACTTCTGGAGCCCCAGCACCCACAGAACGACACAGAGAACTTAACATCCCACTGAGGACAGCCCAGCAGCCCTGCAGGAAGGACCAGTGCAGCGGTCTGGGAGCCGGCAGCACGCAGTTCGCAGAGCATGGGGAGCCGAGCAGAGCGGAGCCCAGGTCCGCATGAGCTGAGGTTTTAGCCCCAGGGCGGGATGGCCAGCGGCCGGCTGGAGGAACCCCAGAACACCAGGAGCTGTGGCGACTCCAGAATTATCAACATAGACATGCCTAGGACAAAGTAAGAGGTTAGTGTCCTATGGACTTTGGGACCTGTATTTGGGGAATGCGTCAGCTCCCTCCCCTGGGGGCTAGAAGCCGCTGAGGAGACACGCCATTTTGTAGTTTTCAGAGGCATTTCCAGCTCCCAGCCTACAAATCGTGGGGAGATCCAGCGATCAGTCTTGGGGGGTAATCGCTCTTGCTTTAACCTCCCTGGATCTGGATTGTGATCTAGGGTGGAAGTCGTGGGTGGGTTTACAGCTTGCCAGAAACGGAAGTTGCCCCCCACACGTTCGGGACAAAAATTCTCTATCTGGCCTTAAAGCCATAGTGTGGCAACAAGCCCAAAAGTCAAGCAATTAAGTGGCAACGTGCCAAGGCAAAGGAAACAGAAAAATGCAACCCTAGACTCCTATTTTGGGGGTATAGAGCGGGAAAAGGACTGTGAGGTCAGAAGTCCTGCTCCAAAAGCCCCAGGGGAAAACATGAGCAGGTTGCAGGCCATGGAGGACCTTAAGAAGGACTTTAAAAATCAAATAAGAGAAGTGGAGGAAAAATTAGAAAGAGAAATGAGAAGGATGCAGGAAAAGTAAGAAATGAGGGTCAACAGCCTGACTGAGGAAAACAACACCTTAAAAAATAGACTAGCTCAAATGGCAAAGGAGGCCCAAAAGGGCAATGAGGAGAAGAATGCCTTAAAAAGTCGAATTTGCCAGATGGAAAAAGAATCTCAAAAAGTCACTGAGGAGATTCATTCCTTCAGAGTTAGACTGGAGCAAATGGAAGCTAATGACTTTATGAGAAATCAAGATGCTGTTAAGCAGATCCAAACAAATGAAAGATTAAAGGCAATGTGAAATATCTCATGGGAAAAACCACTGACCTGGAAAATAGATCCAGGAGAGACAATTTAAAAATTATTGGACTACCTGAAAGCCATGATCAAGGAAAGAACCTAGAAATCACCCTTCAAGAAATTTTCAAGGAAAACTGCCCTGATGTTTTAGATCCAGAGGGCAAAATAGAGGTTGAAAGAATCCACGGATCACCTCCTGAAAAAGATCCCAAAAAGAAAACTCCCAGGAATATTATAGCCAGGTTCCAGAATCCCCAGATCAAGGAGAAAATACTCCAAGCAGCCAGCAAGAAACAATTTCAATATTGTGGAAACACAATCAAATCAGAATAGCCCAGGACCTGGCAGCTTCTACACTGAGGGATCGAAGGGCATGGAATATGATATTCCAGAGGGCAAAAGAGCTGGGAATGAACCCAAGGGTCACCTACCCAGCAAAACTGAGTCTTTTGTTTCAGGGGAAAATATGGTCATTCAGTGGAATAGAGGACTTTCAAGCATTCTTGAGGAAAAAACCAGAATTGAATAGAAAATTTGACATCCAGACACAAGAAGCAAGAGAAGGTAATCAGGGAAAAGAAATCAAAAGGAACTTATCAAAGTTGAACTATTTACATTCCTATATGGAAAAGCAATAACTGTGACTGATGAAATCTTTCTCACTATGAAAATAATGGAAGAAGGGTGTGTGGTCACATGAATACATATGTGAAGGTGTGTGTATATGGTTACAGTTATATATGGATAGAGGGCATAGGTTGAATTTGTTGGGAAGGGAGAATTAATACTCTTTTGCTTATAATTGGGAGATAAGATGTGCAGGCATTGGGACACAAAGATTCACCTTCCTCTAATGGAAAAGTCGAAGGGGGTATGGGAGAAGGTATGGGAGAGAGCAGATTGCAGGAAGCGATATCTTGTGGGACTGCTATTCTGAGAGGTTGGGCAGGGGAATAACAGGGGGAAAATGATTGTAACTCAAAATCTGGCAGAAATGAATGATGTAAAACAGAAGTTAATAAAGCATTTGTTTAAAAAATATTTATAGCAACATAGCAACCCTATTCATGGTGGTAAAATATTGGAAATTGAGGGGATACCCATCAATTGAGGAATGGCTGAACAAGGTGTGGTATATCAATGTAAATGGAATATTATTGTGCAATAAGAAATGATGATAGATTTCAGAAAAACCTGGAAAGACTTACCTGAACTGATACAAAGTAAAATGAGCAGGAAAGCATTGTATACAGTATCAGCAACATTGTGTGATGACCCATTATGAATGACTCAGTTTTTCTCAGGAACCCAATGATCCAAGACAAATACAAAGAACTCACAAAGGAAAATGCTATCCATATCCAGATAAAGAACTGATGGACTCTGAATGCAGATAGAAGCATATTTTTTTCACTTACTTTCTTCTTTCTCATGGCTTTTTTCCCTTTTGATCTGTTTCTTCTTCCCCAACCATGATGAATATGGAAATACATTTTACATGATACCATATGTATAAAGTATATCAAACTGCCTACCATTTTCAGAAGAGGGGAGGGAAGGAGAAAAATTTGGAACTCAAAATCTTGTAAAAATGAATGCTAAAAATTTTCTTGATATGTAATTGTGGGAAAAATAAAACTATTTAAAATAGATTTGTTATCAGGGATGACTCTCTGGAAGGAGAGATGGCGAGAAATACTGGGAAAAATTCTGGTATTATGAAAAAAATTATATCAATAAAATGTATTTTAAAATAAAAAAAACCTTTCATTTAAAAGAAAGTGAGTAAAGCAAGGGAGGATTAAAAAGAGAGGAGATGGATAAAATGGCAAGCTCTCAGAAGAGACATAATAGGATAGGTTCAAGGGCACAAGTGGAGGGGGTGGCCTTGGTAAAGAGAAGGACTAAGTCTTCTTCAGAGCTTGGAACAAGAGAAAAGAGTAGGGTGTGATATGGGGGGGATTTAAGGTGTAGGAGTGGGTAGGAGGAGCTTAGGACAGATAGCCAATGCTTTCTTGTAAAGTATAAGATGCTGAGAGGGAGTGGGTGAGGGATGGAATAAGGGAATTGAGGAGACAAAAGATTTGGGGGACATCCTCTGTGGGTAGTGAGATAGACAAGAATGAAAAGAATTGCTATGCAAATGGGAGTTTTTCGTTCAGTTGTTTCTCAGTTGTGTCCAACCCTTTTCGACTCCTTTTGGGGTTTTCTTGGCAAAGATGCTGGAGTGGTCTGCTCTTTCCTTCTCTACCTCATTTTACAGATGAGGAAGCAGAGGCAAACAGGGCAAAGTGACTTGCCCAGGGTCACATGCTAATAAGTGCCTGAGGTCAGATTTGAACTCAGGAAGATGAATCTTCTTGACTCATAGCCCAACACTTTATTCACTGCACCTCAGTAGCTGCCCTAAATGGGAAATTAGGTAGTACAAATCATACAATTTGTCTGTAATCATTAGAGTTGTGTGACTTTCTCCAGTAGCTTTCAGCAGTGCATGAATAGAAGCAGAAAAGGTAGATGGTGGGGGTAAGACCTATCCTCTCCTTTCTCCTAATTTCAAATTTCCTCTCCATGGATACATTATTCTCTTAAAAATTCTGTAGAGGTGAGACAGTTGTTTTTGACTTTAGTTGTTTATATTTTCTTGGTCACTTTTTTATTATAATAGGGTCGACTTTTTTTTTTTTCTAAACCTTTGGCATCTTCCCTCTTTCAGTTACCTTGATGTTGTCACCACTGGCTCAAAGCTATCACCATTGGTTTGCTTTTAGCCCATGCATCCTTTGTGTACCCTTGGTCCAGTCCAATCATTCTTGGTACTTTAGTTTCTTTAATTCGATTTCTACTTCCTCACACAGAATATTAGGGACTGTGATATTAGTATCTAAATGTGGTAGTTTCCTGGTAATTGATGAAGCAAAGGGTTTGTTGAAGAAATCTTTCCAGATCTCTTCCTTTTAAAAATCTCTTCATAATCCTCTTTTTATTTTTATCTTTAAATGCTCAGGATGATTTTGTTTGGTTGCGTCTCTTGCTAAGCCTTCTGCAAATGGATTTTACCTTCTACTGTTTCTCACTAATTTATACTCATAATCTTCTATCATCCTTCTCCAATGTTATAAATAAGCTTATGTTCTAAATCAGAACTTATAAACGAATTTATATTCTAAATGAATGTTGCCTTTGGCTGCCATATTTCTCTACTTGGCAAGGAAAGTTTAGCTGGCTAAGGTGTTTTCTAAGGCTTTGTTGGTCTGTCTTTGTTGCAACAATTTATTTATATTGGTTCTGTTTCCCCATCATGATGTTGAGACTTCCTCCAAGTGCTGAAAGACTTCAGGGTCAATAATGAGTCAACCTTTCCTCCCCACTCACCTGCACAGTCCACCTGACTTAGAGTAACAGTGAAAAGATGAGTGTATTCAATTCCAGCTCCCAAAGCTGCCAGCTTAAAGCAGGGCTTTGGCTTGGTGCAGGAATCTTTGCTTTGTCTTTACCTCCAATACTTCAACGTTTCTGGTTCTTGCTGCCCTGCCCCCTCTCATACTCCTGGGTCAAGGGACTCTTTGCCATTCCACCACAATCACCATCTGCCACTATTCCTGACACTGGAGTCCACTGGACAGCCCCTCTCCAAGGCACTGAGCTTATCCCTTCCCTCATCACTGTCCGATCTCCCCTCCCCTCCAGTCCTCCTGAGTCTTTATAAAGCCTCCTTGTGAGGCCAAACTCCAGAGCATAGCTCAGGTGTATGAACTTCAGTCTGTGCAGGATAACTGCCTCCAGACTTGGGGAATGAAGACTTCACACCTTGTCAAGAAGAGGCTCCTTCTGGAGACATGCCTGGGCACATCTGCTGCATTTATTTTCTTGGATGCCTTACCAAGTCATTTCTAGCTTCTGTTCTCCTCTGAAGAAATGACACAAATTTACATGACTTGTATCCAAGGAGCTGAGCTTGGATTTCTTCATTTTTGATCCCAAGGCCATAGCAATAAAGAAAAGAAATGAATTTTTTTCCTTAGACCCAAAGCTAAACATGAGCAGGTTTCTTGGTTTCAATTTATCCACACAATCTAGTTAATTTGGAAAGGAAGATTAAAACAGAATGAGAAAGCTAAGCATTCTTTTAAATCAGATGAAGTGTAAAGCAGTGATAATTAGACAGCAGCAATGTAAGCCCCCCATGGGGGTCTGACTGCTCCAAGAATGGCACAAGGGGACATCCCAGAACAGGGGATGCCTGTCATCATCCCCACTATTGCTGGCAGGATCTGAAGATGAGGCAGGGGGAACCCCTAGAGTTTGGGAATAGGGAAACTCCCCAAAGTTTCATTTTTCTCAGAAACCATAGAACCTGTAGGTACCAAGGGCCAATTGGGACCCCCAGATTTGATGAAAAGTAGCCACTTCCCATCTCCAGAGGAAGAGAGAATGTTTTAGGGCAGGGAAAGAAGGAGGGTTTTACTTGCCAGAGGGAGTACGGTGATATTCAAATGGGTTATCAACAAAAGGCAAAATTCTCTTTGATAGTAGCATTAGCACATAACCAGCCAAGAATGAATGAGCATAAATCTACCCTGGGGAGTTAGGGTGTTTGGATTCTAACCTAGATTCTAGATAATGGCTCGCCAATCAAATAACCATGTAACTTTGGGAAAGTCATTTCCCTTCTCTCAGCATCAGTTTCCTCTGCTGTAAAATGAGTTTGGACTTGAAATAGAGTGTGGAACAATGGAGAGCATTGTATTGAGAGGCTTTAGAATCAGAGGCATCCTAGCTCTGTCACTTACAACTGGTATGACCATAACTTCTGTTGGCCGTTTCTTTATGTACAAAATTAAGGGAATGGACTAGATGAGCACATAGGTCTCTTGTAGCTCTAAATCTTTTGTCCTATGATCCTTCCAGATCTGATAGTTTATGAAAGGTAGGATGGTGCAGTGGAAAAAGCATTAACACTTTGAATGGAGGCATACGGCAGCACATTCTGGCTCTAATACAAGCTGTTTGACCTTTGGTAATCCCCTTCCACTCTCTGGCCTCAGTTTTCCTCTCCTATAAAAAATATAGGGTTGGATTAGGTGGTCTCAAAGGACTAATCCAACTCTAAATTGAAGATGCTATGATTTTTATGACTGCCTAGAAGTAAAGGACTGCCTGACTTCCAAAAAACCTTTTCTTTTCTACTAATCTCTGATGGAAATTCCCTGGAAAATCTTGGTACCATTCAAAGCAATTTGGACATAGCACTCAAAGGGTTTGGAGTGGGACGGGATGGTATTGCATTGTCAGTGTATAAAAGGGTCATTGTGAAAAGAATACTTGATGAACTTGGGTGACCACTGCCAATTCACTTAACCTTTCTTCCTCAATTTCAAATCTGTTTCTATAATAACTACCACTCAAGATTGTTAGGAGCATCATGGGAAATGACATCTGAGAAACAGTTTTGTAAACCTTAAAGTGCTATGTAAATCTCAGTTATTCTAGTTGGTGTAGGTGCAGCTGCACAGGAGAAATCCAAAAGTGATGAAATGCTCCACCAGCAAAATTGAGAAAGACCAATAGCCTTCTAGTTTCTAAATACATTGGCCTTTTCTCCATCTTCATTCTTCTTGACATTTCCAGAGCACTTAACACTGTTTTTCCTCCTCCTCCACCTGGATGCCCTCTCCTCCCTTGTTTTTTGTGACACTGCTGTTTTCTCGATTTTCTCCTACTTGTCTGACCATTGCTCAGTCTTCTTGGAGGAATTGTGTATAATTCCTGCCCCATCTCTTATGTGTTGGTGTTCTCTAGGATTCCATCTTAAACTTTCTTCTCCCTCTCCCTCCTCCATTCCTTCTTTTTTCTCCCCTTTCCTCTTTCTGCCCTTTTCCCTTTCCCTTTCCTTCTCCCTCTCCCTTTCTCTCTCAACCTCTCCCTCTGTCTCTCCTTCTTTCTCTGTTTCTCTCTCTAACATTCTCTCTCCTTCTCTATTTCCCTCTGTCCCCACCCCCCCCCCCAACTCCCATGGATTTAGTTACTATGTCTACAAATGTCTACAGATCAACATCTCCAGCATTCATCTCTCTCATCCAAAAAATGAAGAAACCAAACCCAACAACAACAACAAAACACCCCAGCTCTTCCTATATGGTAGTCACTGTGCTAAGTGCTGGAGGTGCAGAGACAAAGGTGAGTTCTTATCCTGTCCTACCAACTGACTAGTGGACATTTCCCCTTGGATGTCCCATACTTATTTCATACTTCACAAGTCCAAATGGGACTCACTCTCCTTCCTTCTAAGGGTACTCCTGATAATTTCTTTGTGTCTGTTGAGGTTACCAATGCTCTTTCAGTTGTCCAGATTTGACCTTAGGAGTCACCCTCTAGCTTTTGGTCTATCAGTTGCCAAACTGAATTGATACTATCTCCATAGCATTTTGGGGGTTCATCTCATTCTTTCTACATTGGTATGACCTTAGTTGAGGATCTTATCACCTCTTGGGTAGACTTTGCAATGACCTCCTAATCAGTCTTCTAGCTTTCATTCTCTTCCCTCTGCACAGCTGCCAAATTGGCATTCCTAAAGGATGGATTTGGCCATGTCACTTTCCTATGCAAGAATCTTCATTAGTTCTCTACTCCAGGATGAAAGATGGGCTGCTTCTATTTGGCATAAAAGACCTCCACAACCTGGTTCCTGTCTACCTTTCCAGAAGGACTTTCCATGCAGCAACTATCCCCTCCCCCACCTCACCCCACATTCTCTCTGCCAAACAAACTGGCCTATCTTGCTCTTCGATGTATATATCATTCTATCTCCCATCTCCATGCCTTCTCGTAGACTGTCTTCCATGCCCGAAATGCTTTCCCTCTTGGAATATCCAGTTTCCTTTGAAGCTCCTTTCAAGAAGTGTTAATTCCGGGCGGAGCCAAGATGGCAGAGTAGAAACAGCTTGTCCAAGCCTCTCTGCCCCCAGATTCCCCCCAAACTATGTAAAAGGGGACTCTGAACAACTTCTGGAGCCCCAGCACCCACAGAACGACACAGAGAACTTAACATCCGACTGAGGACAGCCCAGCAGCCCTGCAGGAAGGACCAGTGCAGCGGTCTGGGAGCCGGCAGCACGCAGTGCGCAGAGCATGGGGAGCCGAGCGGAGCGGAGCGGAGCCCAGGTCCGAGTGAGCTGAGGTTTTAGCCCCAGGGCGGGATGGCCAGCGGCCGGCTGGAGGAACCCCAGAACACCAGGAGCTGTGGCGACTCCAGAATTATCAACATAGACATGCCTAGGACAAAGTAAGAGGTTAGTGTCCTATGGACTTTGAGACCTGTATTTGGGGAATGCGTCAGCTCCCTCCCCTGGGGGCTAGAAGCCGCTGAGGAGACACGCCATTTTGTAGTTTTCAGAGGCATTTCCGGCTCCCAGCCTACAAATCGTGGGGAGATCCAGCGATCAGTCTTGGGGGGTAATCGCTCTTGCTTTAACCTCCCTGGATCTGGATTGTGATCTAGGGTGGAAGTTGTGGGTGGGTTTACAGCTTGCCAGAAACGGAAGTTGCCCCCCACACGTTCGGGACGAAAATTCCTCTATCTGGCCTTAAAGCCATAGTGTGGCAACAAGCCCAAAAGTCAAGCAATTAAGTGGCAACATGCCAAGGCAAAGGAAACAGAAAAATGCAACCCTAGACTCCTATTTTGGGGGCATAGAGCGGGAAAAGGACTGTGAGGTCAGAAGTCCTGCTCCAAAAGCCCCAGGGGAAAACATGAGCGGGTTGCAGGCCATAGAGGACCTTAAGAAGGACTTTAAAAATCAAATAAGAGAAGTGGAGGAAAAATTGGAAAGAGAAATGAGAAGGATGCAGGAAAAGTATGAAATGAGGGTCAACAGCCTGACTGAGGAAAACAACACCTTAAAAAATAGACTAACTCAAATGGCAAAGGAGGCCCAAAAGGGCAATGAGGAGAAGAATGCCTTAAAAAGTCGAATTTGCCAGATGGAAAAAGAATCTCAAAGTTCACTGAGGAGATTCATTCCTTCAGAGTTAGACTGGAGCAAATGGAAGCTAATGACTTTATGAGAAATCAAGATGCTGTTAAGCAGATCCAAACAAATGAAAGATTAGAAGGCAATGTGAAATATCTCATGGGAAAAACCACTGACCTGGAAAATAGATCCAGGAGAGACAATTTAAAAATTATTGGACTACCTGAAAGCCATGATCAAAGAAAGAACCTAGAAATCACCCTTCAAGAAATTCTCAAGGAAAACTGCCCTGATGTTTTAGATCCAGAGGGCAAAATAGAGGTTGAAAGAATCCACAGATCACCTCCTGAAAAAGATCCCAAAAAGAAAACTCCCAGGAATATTATAGCCAGGTTCCAGAATCCCCAGATCAAGGAGAAAATACTCCAAGCAGCCAGCAAGAAACAATTTCAATATTGTGGAAACACAATCAGAATAGCCCAGGACCTGGCAGCTTCTACACTGAGGGATCGAAGGGCATGGAATATGATATTCCAGAGGGCAAAAGAACTGGGAATGAACCCAAGGGTCACCTACCCAGCAAAACTGAGTATTTTGTTTCAGGGGAAAATATGGTCATTCAGTGGAATAGAGGACTTTCAAGCATTCTTGAGGAAAAAACCAGAATTGAATAGAAAATTTGACATCCAGACAGAAGAAGGAAGAGATACCTGAGAAGGTAATCAGGGAAAAGAAATCAAAAGGAACTTATCAAACTTGAACTATTTACATTCCTATATGGAAAAGCAATAACTGTGACTGATGATATCTTTCTCACTATGAAAATAATGGAAGAAGGGGGTGTGGTCATATGAATACATATGTGAAGGTGTGTGTATAAGGTTACAGTTATATATGGATAGAGGGCATAGGTTGAATTTGTTGGGAAGGGAGAATACTCAAGGGATGAAATTATGAGGTGAGAGAGGAAAGTGGCAAGAGGAGATGGGGAGAGACAGGGTAGGGTAAACTATCTCATGTAGAAGAAGCAAGGAGAAGTGGTTGCAAAGGAGGGGGAGAATAGGAAGGCAAAAAGGCAAAACCACATTCTCATTGAATTTGGTTCAGGGAGAGAATGACATACATACTAAATGGGATATCTCAACCTGCAGCAGGATAGGGGGAAGGGGGATGAGAGGAGGGATGATGGATGGGAGGGCATCCTTGGGGTGAGGGGAGGTTGGAAGTACCCACTATAGAAGAGGGACAGGATCATGTAGGGAATGGACCAGGTGGGGGGTGGGATGAGTGGGAGGGAATTATAAGCAGCCTTGTACAATATATCTACTATGATAATGTTTTGCATAGCTAGACATGTACAACATATACTGAATTACTTATCTCCCCAGAGGGAATGGGTGACAAGGGAGGAAGGAAGTGGATCTGAAATTCGAGGTCGTAACATTAAATGTTTCAAATATATATAAATACTATTATTAATACTCTTTTGCTTGTAATAGGGAGATAAGATGTGCAGGCATTGGGACACAAAGATTCACCTTCCTCTAATGGAAAAGTCGATGGGGGTATGGGAGAGGTTGGGGGAGCAGATTGGAGGAATCGATATCTTGTGGGACTACTATTCTGGGAGATTGGGTAGGGGAATAATGGGGGGAAAATGATTGTAACTCAAAATCTGGCGGAAATGAATGATGTAAAACAGAAGTTAATAAAGCATTTGTTTAAAAAAAAAAGAAGTGTTAATTCCTATGAGACATTTTCTGATTTTCCCCAGCAGCTTGTGCCCTTCCCTACCTCAATTCTTCATATTCACGTATTTTAAATATATGTTGTATTTACTTCTCTGCATATGTGTTGTTTTACTACATCCAATAGAACATAAGCCTCTTGAGGCCAAGTATTGTTTCATTTTTGTCTTCAAATTCCCAGTACTAGCCCAGTGGCTTGTACACAATAAGCATTTAATAAATGTTTGTCAAATTGAATTAGATTAACTGTGTATCTACTTCCCAATATGGAATGTCATCTTTTCTTAGTTCTAGGTGTCCTCTAAGACACCTGCCATCGTCATGAGAATGTGCTCAGTAAATGGCTGTGAATGATGAAGATGAATGAGAAAAGGAAGTTTGTGGGCACATGACACATATGAATGTGAAGCTTTACTTTTATATCATCTATTCAATGATATTTGTCAAGTGGAATGATTATAACATCGATCTTGAAGCAACTTACAAATGATTCAAGAGCAAAAAATTTTCTGAAGGATTTTTGTCTAGTTTTAACCTTTGTCTTTCCAGTACCTAGGACAACTCTTTTTTTTTTTTTATGGTGGGGGAGCAGAGGGGAGATGAGGAATGGGTGAGAGTCTGCATTGACTTTGGACACCCTCAAAGTAGAAAACCCAGATTCTTATCACCTCTTGGCTAGACTTTTAGCATTTTACAGGTTACTTCTAACCTTAGAGGGTTGATCAGGACATGGTTGCCCCTAGTCATATGGCTGGTATCTATTAGGAGTGAGACTTGAACTCAGGTCTTCCTGATTGGCCCTCTACTCACTGCACTATGCTGTGGCTCTTATTGTATACAGCAGGAACTTTATAAATGTTTCTTGCATTTTTGACCTTGTCTGTGACTGGAGGAAATTCAAGATCTTCAGACTTACCAACTTCTCTCTTATAATATTATAAATTACTCTATTACAAGCATCCCATGGGAGTCTGAGATCTAATGAGTGAGTTTCTTTCTGTTTTTGCCTAGAACCAGGACTCCACATTACTTACCATCCATTTTCAAACTCTACCTTACCAGCCCTGCCCCTGCCCCACTCTTATCTCCTTTAAACAGCTGGAAGTCCTGTGCACAGAGCTCTGTACCTAGAGTCAAGAAGACTTGAGTTCAAATCCAGCCTCAGACAATAACTAGCTCTGTGACCCTGGGCAAGTCACTTAACTTCTATCTGGTTGTTTCCTCGACTATAAAATGGAGATAGTAATTGCACCTACCTCCTAGGGGTGTTGTGAGGATCAGATGGGATGATATTTTTCAAGTACTTTACAAACCATAACACGCTATTTACATGCTAGCTAGCTAGCTTTTACTAGCTATCATATGTTCCCTTTCCACATTTGAATGTAAGCTTTCTGAGAGCAAAGGTTGACCAGATTATACTTGTAGCCTCAGTCCTTAGCACAGTGCCTAAAATATACTGGTAGCACTTAATGAATGCATCATCATTCATTCAATATTGATAAATACAACTTACTTTAAACAGAATCCCCAGAATATCAATTTCCCCAGCCTCAAAACACAGGAGTGCTCAATGCACCTGGTTCCTGAGGCAACCAATACTCCTCAACAATCCCTTTTTGGCCTTGGAAGAATCAAGTCAGGAAAACAATGCTCAGTATATTAAAGTCCCATCAATGTGTAGCATGGATGTCATCCAAGAGCTATGGATATTGAGGAGGATTTTTCCCACAAGAAAGTTGTTTTGTTAGAAAAACAGAATTTTTTAAAAAATGCTAAAAGCGCCAGTTAGAGAGCCCAGCAGTGTCTTCAGTGTGAGGGTGCTGGTCCAGAAGGGAGACCTGGCGCTGTCCACAGAGCATGCTAGGGGGTCCATCTACAGCATTGGGTTGGGTTTGCCCCCAACCAGCAACCTTGTAGATCTCCACTGAGATTCCAAAGGCTCCCCGGGTCCCCTTCCCTCTTGTCCACCTCCCACGCCAGCCCCAGTCCCTTCCTCATCTTCCCAAATGACAACAAAGCTGGGGGAATTTGTTTCCACTGGCTTATGAGAGAATTCAGTGTAAAGCAGCCCTGCCTTTGTTGGGGCCTCAGTGGATTTTTACCACCTTGCCAGGGCCTTGGTTCCCAGCATTCATCTTCACTATAAATTTTCCGTGGTGAATAGACATCATTCTTCCTGGAAACCCATTGTTTCTCAGGGCTATGTTATTTATACCTTTTGCTTTGTTTGGATTTTTATTATTATTGTTAAATAGTAATTAATTCTTCTATCAGCTTCTCTTCAGCTCTCTGTCAAACACAGCATGCCGTTTGTACCCACCCCCAACTACAGAGCTATTCTAGATGGGAACAAAGCGTCTGACATTTTAAACACACACCTGCTGCTAGTGGCTGGAGGCAGGCTGGCAGCCAGAGCTGCAATGGCCTCCTGCTTGACGTGACCACCGATTCCCCTGGAGCTGGGATGGCCCTGATCTTGTTCAGCTGACCGGCTGAGAAGTTGCACAATTAGCCTGCATTGAGAGCCAAGTAATATTTTAAAATAGGCCCTGTGGAGAGGAGCTCCAAGGCCGGAGCCATGTCCTCATTTAATCTCTTGAGGACTTTGGCCCAGTGTGGCTCATCTTAATGATGGATGCCCTCAGAACACCAGTCCACCTCAGCCAAGGAGCTTGTATTGAGCGTTCTGCTATGCACTGGCTCTCCCACTTCACTTTTTTCAGAGTTTACCAGCATCCTGAGAATGTTTCATGATAGAAGATAACCTTGAATATTGCATTCTTAGGAGACCTTGGAAACATTAAGCTAAAAGATGGGAAAGGGGACCCCCAGGGGAAGATGCTCTCTAATTACCAGTTGTTTGAAGTGTTAAGACATTAAGTGATTGGTCCAGGGTCACACAGTTAATATGTGTCAGAGGAAGGAATCAAAGCCTGGCTTAGGAGTTGGCCCTGATCCTCTTAGACCCATGGTGTCCAACTCAAATAGAAAGGGTGCCACCACATAAGGATCACCTGTGGCCACATGTTGACTTATTTAAAAAATGTAATATCATCTGTATTGTATTGTTTTTATTTATTGTTAATATTAAATATTTCCCAATTATATTTTAATTTAATTTCCCAATTTTATATATTACATTGTTATTTATATATTATATATTTCCCAATTACGTATTAATTTTAATCTAAGTCCAGGTGGCCCTTGGGGGTGGAGAGGGCTACATAAAGTCTGCTGGCTGAGTTGTGACTTCAGCACAACAATGATGTGGAAACTCCACAATAAGCAGGGTTAGCTATTCTATGGTCCGTATGACCTCTCAACCAACAGAAGATGGTTCTTTCCCTGTAGTGAGCAACCATAATGTGGCACAAGTTGTGAAATTAGGCTGAGCACACACAAATCTTATGCAGGCTTCAGAGGCTAAAAGAGAATTGGATTTTTGAAAGCCTGTTGGAAATAGCCATGACTTTGCTTTTCAAAAATACCATTCCTCAGGTGGACTGGATTTGAAATTAGAGGACCTTGGTTCACATCCTGCCTCTGCCATGTTCTATATGGGCTCTCTTGGGCAAATCTCTGAGCCTCAGTTTCCTCATCTGTGAAGTGATGGTGGTTGGATTAAATGACCTTTGAGGTACATCCCTGCTCATAACCTAAACGCCCATGATCTTTATCCGGTGATTCCCCATCATGTGATATGTGGCTATGGTTTGTAACTCCCTCCAATGGGATAGATGGTCCTTGGGCTTCTATATCATTTGGAAGTTGTTAACTTGACCTTTATAGAACTTGGGCCTTGATCAGACCTAGAGAAGACATCTAGTTTAGGGCTTGGTAGTTCTACTCATCTGCCAGACCATGTCCTCCCACCTGGAAGGCAGGGCACTGACCACACCAGAAATCCAGAGATCCACCCAACTCCTATTCACTCAACAAGTATTCATTGCCATTACTTCCTCCACGTGTTGACCTTCACCTCAGCTTCCTACTGTTCTTTTCCACTCAGACTGCAGAGGAACTAACCCCTGGAAAATACTCTCACCTCAGAATGTACCCGACTCTTTTCAGTTTCCTCTGGTCCCCTTCCTGTCACACTGTCACATGCAGGGAGGGTTTTCCTCCCAACAACCCTGTGAGTTGAGTAACACGGGCATTGTTAGCTCCATTTGGCAGAAGAAACAGAGGTTGGAGAAGTTAAGGATGGCTGGGGGTGGTTGTGTTGGAGACAAGCCCCATGGGTATCTACTGCAGGCAGACGGTGGGATCCACTCCTTCTTCCCACCTTCTGAGTGTGTATGGGGAGGGGTCAGGCCACTCTCCCCCCACTCTGGCGACTACTGGTCAGATGCCTAGTTTTAAAGTCCACTAATCTATCCTTTCTTTTCACAAACAAGTAAATGGAGACTCATAGAATTAGATGGCTTTTTTCAAGGTCACACAGGTTCCTATGATTTCAAGTACAGTACTCTTTCCACTGTAACTTGCTGAAGCCAATTCAATTTAATTTAACACACATTGGGTACTGAGGGCAAAAGTACCAACCCATTAGGCCTCCAGCTTCTATTCTAAAAGGTCTATTATCCTTTCATATATTAATATGTCAAAGGTCTGTGATATCATTGTTGGGGGAATTCCCTTTACCTCTACAGATTACAATCCATCTATAACTTGGACATCTGGGGGGAGACCTAGAGAGATTTGTCACAAAGCTAGCAAAGGACAAAGGCTGGATTACAAACCAGCTCTTCCTGACTTCAGGTCCAGTATTCTATCCCCTCAACCAGGATGCCTCTTGTGGCCTTTTCTACTATGGGAAAATATATAACTGTGATATTAAATTGCTTCTAATTGAGTTATTGAAAAATCTTTCAGCTTATATAGCCTCCAAGGACTAGGCCCATGTTAAGAGAGAGTTTTATAGCTGGGTATTTGGGGTTTTGTTTTGGTTTTTCTAGTTATTTGTGTGCAAAATCCCTGTGGGTAAGAAAGAAAAAGTTTATTTTTCCTTTTCTCATAACTCATGCCCAATCAAGCAAATTCAACTTAAATTCTCTTTACCCAACACATATACCCAGACAAATAAATCTTTGGCCTGGGAGTCAACAGGAAAAATTTCTGTCTAAAATGTGATTTCTTATTTTAAGAATGTCATGGGCAAGTGAAAATAAGTCTGTAATTGAAGCCGGCTTCTCTAATTATAGTTCTGGCTACTGGGCCCGCTCTGTGTGTGTCACCGGTGGGTTGGAGAGTAGGTGTAGACACACACACAGAACACATATCCTGCCTTCTCATTTGTTATTTATATAGATCCTATCAGAGCAACAAGGCCAGGCTTCTGAGTGCAGGAGAGTGTGACATTTCAGGCAGCGCTACCTATAAAGCCAAGGAGAAAGCCAAGGAAACAGGAGGGAGCAAGGAAGGTCCGAAGCTCAGAGGGCCAATCTCTGGGCCTGCCGTCATGATTCATCTTCCTTCCTTTTGGCTAGAGCAGTTGTGGACTCAGATTAGAAATAGCAACAGAAGCGTCTCCTTGTGGGGCTGTGGCTCCCAGACAGACAGATCCCTGCAGGAGACTTGCCAAGTACAAGGTAATCAGACTGGGTAAATCAGAGGAGATGAGGTTGAGGAAGAACAAAAGCCCCTCTGGGGAGAGTGGGAGGCCGCCATCACAGAACCCTCCTGTCCTGCTGTTTCTCCCTGCTGGGGCCAGGCTGTCACTGAGCTAAGAGAGAAACTCCAGGCCTGGGTATTCAGGTTAATCCTGAGAGTGCAGTGAGGGCTCGTTGGGAGAAGGCATTGCTGCAAGCAAGCAAAGGGAATCCATTCCAGAATCCTTCACACAAAGGCTGGCAGCGGGTCTGGACTTGTAAGGGAAAGACGGAGGCCACCAGCATCATTTTTATTCTTTCCAGACCAACATTGGCCATTGTTTGAAAGTGGGTCAGAGTGGGGAAAATGTGTATCCAATCACTTTCTCATTCAATAACAGAATATAAGGGCCCTGAAGACTGAGATTGTTTCATTTTTGTCTTTGTGGCTCTGGTACCAAGCACAGTACCAGGTACAGAGTAAGGGCTTAATAAACACTCCCTAGTGGGCAGCTAGGTGGTAGAGTAGAGAG